>CAUYPK010016303.1:0-22702 GCA_963574355.1 Loris lydekkerianus | reverse complement strand
CAGCCGGGGAGAGCGAGTGCAGGGCCTGCTCCGGGGGCCCGGGGCACGCGTCAGCCGGGGAGAGCGAGTGCAGGGCCTGCTACGGGGGCCCGGAGCACGCGTCAGCCGGGGAGAGCGAGTGCAGGGCCTGCTACGGGGGCCCGGAGCACGCGTCAGCCGGGGAGAGCGAGTGCAGGGCCTGCTACAGGCCGGAACACGCGTCAGCCAGGGAAGAGAATGCTTGATGGCTGGGTGGTGTGATGGCCAAGCAGGAGATGTAAGTGATCCTCACTCCCCTCTCCTCTCCCCATCACCAGCAAAATAACATCCAGAAACCTTAAGTGCTTCCCCCAAACACCCAACTATTCAGGGCTCAGGCCTTTCTGGAGCAATTGGAGACTCCCTGGGGCCCAGGACAGGGCAGTAGTTGACCTGTCCCAGATATCCCGAGACAACACCAGCCCTTCTCTGGTTTACATGCAGATTTATCAAGCCCTTCCTCCTGGTTCTCTCATGGGATGCTCAGAGCACCCCTCCAAGGAGATAGAGCAGGGATCATTCTATTGCACACTTGGGAGCCAACAGGAACACTGGCCAGCAGGAGCAGGGAGAGGTCAGAATCAAATGGCAAGCTGGATGGCATGTGGGGCGGCCACTCCTCGGAGTGTGAGACCTGAGCAGTGCAGAGCCCCAGCCAGTGTCCCAACTTTTGTAAACATGTACTTAGATTTCTCTCTACCAGGCAAGAGAACTGTAGATTATATCATGAGAATGATAAGCACATAATATATCCATTTTCCAGTAACACACCCCCTACATCTCGGACCTCCGTAGCATGCTCCAGGGATGCTGGAGGCACTCTCCCAAGTGAAAGAGGAGCTGGTCCCCTCTCCTCTGCAGGGTGGGACCATATGGTACACTCTGCCTTTGCTTCCGTGCTTCACTCTGCCTATGCCCATACTCTGGCCCTGAGAGGCCTGGGAAGGAAACAGTAGGACCATTTGGACCCCAAGATCCAGGGGCCCCTACCTTTGGAAAATATGGGCAAAGCAGCAGAGTGAGGTTTTGTTAAAAGCATTGATATTCAATCAAATCCACTGACTCTTTTTCTAACTGAAAAATCTAAGCATGAAGAAGCAATCCAAGTGCTGAGGGGGCGGTGTCTCGAAATCTGCAAACTGCCAAGACTTACTAAGAATGTCAACGACTTAGCTTAACTTACTGAGAGACAGAGGCTCACTAGAACTCTTCCAGGGTTGGGGATGACACATGAGAGACAGCCGAGAGAAATGGGGACCTTCATTTTGGCAAGTGTGTGGCCACTGTCTTCACATCTTGGTGGGAGGCTCTGATGGGGAGAGGAGGGAGCTTGTCCAGAGTGGCCCTACAGGTGAGGACAGTGAATAAGGCCACATGGAGGGAGACAGAAGGACAGTCATGGGAAGGAGCAATGGTCAAGGGCCATCAGACAGGCTGGGCTGGCCTGGAAGGTCTTGAGCTTCCTCCCTGCTTCTGGAAGTATCCAAACATCCATTAGTTCACTGAATCGACATCAAGTCCAACATCAGTGTAGTGAGGGCACTGCTAAGCTTAGGAGCCCTGAGCAGAAGCTGTGGTCAAATTGTTCATTCAATGAATGAATGAATGAATGTTTGGATGCTTCCAGAAGTATGGAGCTCAGGACCTTCCAGGCCAGCCCAGCTTGTGTCTGGATGTATTGAGGTACAGGAATGGTTTGCCTGCCTGAAGGAAACCGGACAAGATAGGCCATTCCTGCTTTCAGGGAGCTTATATTCCAGTGGAAGAGAAAAACCCACACATACACACACAACCCTAAAAACAAAATATATATGCGATAGAGATAGGGCTATATAAAAAATTTAAACTGGGAAATGGGAGAGGCTGTGCAGATGTCTCCTTTGGACTGGAGGTAGGGATGAATAGTAAGTAGGAGAGAGTGGCCTCTTAGCTAGGACGGTGGCAGGGATGCATCAGAGAGGAAGAGAGAAAGTGACCTTTGAAATTCTTTCTATTCCTTACTCATGATTTCAAATAATAGTACTTGCCGATTCACTAAGGAATCTTGCACTAAGGCCCCCCTGGGTGTTTGGTTGGGGCCAAGGGTCCTGAGCACAGCAAAGTGGTGGCTTCCCCCCTTCCACCTGCTGCCCCCGCACCATCTGCCTACCTCACAGGCTTGGTTGTGTAACTGCTTGGCTTGCATTTAGAGCCCAGCTCAGCATGGAGCTTGTAAATCTTCTCTCACATCATGAAATGCCAGCAATTTCACAGCCAGGGATTCCTGTTCTCATAAAGTCCCCACACGAGCAGACTTGCATCTAAAAGTATCCTCTGAACTGACAGTTTGATGTCAGAGCTGTGCTGGAGCCAATCACCAAGGCAGGTGGCCCCCGCAGCTCACCAGAATGAAGATCTGTTCCATAGCGCTTGGAATTCAAGGTCATGATTGCCAGGCCTGGTTGCTGGGACTCTACGTACAAAGGGACCCCCCCAAAAAAAAAAAACAAAAAAACATAGCTCCCTGAGGAGCAGAGGAACAGAAATAGTGGCTGCCGGCCAAGAACCAGGGACCTGGATCACATTTGTGTTCAATACTATTGGGGTGGGAGGGGGCAATACTTCTAAGCAATCTGTGCAGTTGTGATCCTTATGAGGAAATATCCACTTGGAAGTGACTCTTAACCTTGGTTCCCATGAGGAAGCCCTGTAGAGTTTTAAAAGACAGGTATACAGAGAGCTGCAATTCTCACCCATGGAGATCCTGACTCAGGAGAACCTAAAATCAAGAAAGTCCCTGCATCTGCATAAAGTTCCATAGGTAAATATTTGCCACCTAATTCATAAAAAAAAGCAAAAACTGAACAAAGAGGACACAGTAATCTGGACCCAGTGACTCGCTTCTATGAATACAGTAGAGCACAAAATGAAAGAATGTCACTTCTTTTTTTTTTCTTAGAATAAAAAATGATGGAGACTTTACAACTTTTCTATTAACCTGGATAGAGTTGGAGAATATTCTCCCTGGCTCGTTTGGGGACCATCTTCCCTTCTCCTGTTCACTTGCTCTCAGGGGAGCCAGTGGCCACGTTGTCAGTTGCCCTATGGAGAGACCCACATGCCAAGAAATGTATGTCTTCAGTCACCAGTCAGCAGTGGTGAGGACCTGAGACCCACCTACAGCCATGTGAATGGGTTTAGAAACTCTTCCTGGCCCAGCTGAGCCTTGAGATGATAGCTGCCGAGCGGGGGCGAGGGTGGGAGGGAGACCTACTTTGATTACAGCCTTGTGAGTAATCCTGAGCCAAAGACACCCACCAGAGTGCTCTCAGATTCCTGATCCACAGAAACCCTGAGATAATAAATGTGTTGTTTTAAGCTGTTACAGTTTGGAGGTAATTTGTTACATCCTCAGTAACAGATAATGAATATAGACACATGTAACAAAACATCAGTACTGGCTTCTCTCTGGGAAGTGGATGATGAGTGATCTGTCCCTTCTTCCTTTTACTCGACTATATTTTCTAATTTTCGTGTTACCACAAAAAATTATTTTCAAAATGAAAAAAATAATTATTTTTAATTATGCTCTAAAAATGTGTAGAGGAAAACACAGGAGTAAATGTTTGTGACCTTGTTAGGCAAAGCTGTCTTAGACAAGTCACGAAAAAGGGTGATACAAAGAAAAAGAACATTGGATTTTATCAAAAACTTGTGGTCTTCAAAAAACACCATTAAAAATATGAAAAGACAAATCACAGATTGGGAGAAAGGATTTGCACATCGTCTGCTAAAGGACTTGTTTCTAGACCATGTAAAGAACTCTTCCAATAGTAAGATAATCAAGTCAATTTACAAAAGAAAAAAATTTGAATAGACATTTCTTAGAAGATAAACAAATGGATAGTGAGCACATTAAAAGATGTTTAATATCAAATACCATTAGTCATAAGAAAATGTGAATTCAAACCACAATAAGATATTAAAATCAAAATGACAAGTGTCGGTGAGAATGTTAGGGAAGTAGAGCCCTCCTTCCCACACAGCTGGTGGAGACGTGAAATGGTGCAACCACTTAGGAAAATAGGCAATTTTTAAAAAAGTGAGATATAAATGTGAGATAGCCATATAAGCAAGAGAAATGGAGACATATGTCCACACAGAAAGTGGTATGCAAATATTCCTGACAGTATTATTCTTAATAGACAAAAACCCAGAAACTACCTACATTTCCAGCAACAGATGAAGCAAAATGTGGTATCTCCATACTTAGCGATAAAAAGGCACCAAGTCCTGATTCAGGCTACCACATGGATGAACCCCAAATCAGTATGCTGAATACCAAAAGAATAGTAGTGTAGGATTCCATGTGTGTGAACTGTCCACAAAAGGTAAATCTATCCAGAAAGCTGTAGAGTGGTGGCCTGGGGTTGGGGTGGCAGTGGATTCAACCACAAATGAGCACGAAGAAACATTTGGGATGACAAAAGCATTCTAAAATGGAATTGTGCAGATGGTTGCATAACTGTATAAATTTATTTAAAAAATCATTGACCTGCATATGGGTGAATTTTATGTTCTATAAATTATACCTTGATAAAGCTGTGAAAAGTGATGCTCATCACAATAGTAATTCATCTAAGGGCAACATCAGAAATGTACACAAAGGCGGTGCCAACTATGCTCCCCAGGGTGTTTTCTAAAGAGCTGATGACAAACTGGATTGCTATTAATAACCTGAATGTTATTAACAGAAAAATAAATGATTAATAGGCTCCACTTGATAGAATAGTACACAACCATCTTAAAAAAGAATTTATGAGGACCTAGGTTAATGCCTAAGGTAGAACATGACGTTGTTCTTAGGGCTAGATTTCTCCAAGAGCAAAAAGAGTTTATATATAAATGTTCATTTTTAAACATAGTTGAATTTGAGCTGTGAATGTATCAGTTGGTATATATAGTATAACCAGATGCAATATGAATACAGTTCCTCCTGGGCATTTATAAATAGTAAACTGCGGCTAGCTATATAAATAATTTGTTTTCCTCTTTGCCATTAGTTACCTTTTCTAATTTTTTTTTTCAGAAAGCGTGCATTCGTTTTAAAATCAAGAAAAATTATTATTTAAAGAAAGCAAAGCCATGGCAAGTCACCCCTTCCTAGTGAGAGGAGAGGCTGTGATTTCTTCCCTGAGGGGTATACACACCCTGGGCTCAGCAAAGGTGGAAGGCCTGTCTATAGCTGCAGCTGTGAAGGACAGCAAGCACACCTGGAAACAGCTGTTGGGGTCCTCAGTCTGCTAGCGATGCAGGGACAGGGAAGGACCTGGTGCAAGGACGCTTCCCTCTTCGCTGGCCAAGAGGAAGAGAGGGTCCTGCCCAGAGAGGCCTCCAGAGCCAGCTTCTGTGTCACTGCAGGTGTCAAGCAGGAAACGGAGCAATGACTTTGGAAGCAGATGCATGAGACCCAGTAGAAACCACTGGAAATCAGGCCTGCAGGATGCAGCTGTGGTGTCATAAACACTGGGGATAGAGAGACCTGAGGTTGAGCTCTGACTCTGCTCTGGAAGCCACTCTCGGGGAATAGGGAGGGCCTGACATAAGCTACTGATCCTCAAAGAGATCTGTTCCCCCACTTGTAAAGTGGGGACAATTACATTGCCTGTTTCCAAAGAGAAAACCTGTATCTCTGGTTACAGTGTTCAAGGAATAGAGGGATCCTTCCAGTTCCTATGGGCTGTCATAACAAATTATCACAACCTGGGGCGACTTAGAACAACAAAACTTGATTTGCTCATAGTGCTGAAGGTTAGATGTTCAAAAACCAAGGCCCTAGCCAGGCCTCCCTCTGAAACCTGAAGGAAGACTTTGGAGGTCGCCAGCACCCCTGTCATTCCTTGGCTTGTAGAAGAATCTCTCCAATCCCTGCCTCCATCACCACCTGGCCTTCTTACCTACGTGGGTGGGTGTCTCTGTAACTGTTTCTTCATCTTCCAAGGACACCAGTCACTGGTTTAAGGCTTCCTGTAACCTAGCATGGCCTCATCTTAACTACTTAACACTTGTAAAGACCATGTTTTTTCAAGTAAGGTCACATTCTGATGTCCTGGGTGGGCATGAATTTGGAGGGTGACACTATTCAGCCTAATGTAAGGGTATTGTGAAATAAGTTTGAGGGAAACCATCTATTCTAGCCTTCCCTTTGAGTGCACATTAGTAAAGGCACTAAGAAAAGAACTTGAGCACAGAACCCATTACTTACCATTTCTCAGGACCCCGTTTGGGGATCCTGGCCTGCATCACAGAGTAAATGGGGGTTGAAATGACTGAGTTTTGTGAATGTAACTGACACAGTAGTCATCATGTCATTGGAATGCCACCAACTTGCCCTGTTTTGCAGGGACCAAAAGAAGACTCCTGGCTGGCAGGCCTCTCTTCTGGTGAAGTCTTCTGTATGGGGCATACTGTGATTCCAGGAGGGAGGAAAGTGCACAGAAGGTACTGAGCAATGAATCCCAACCCCAGGCTTGGGACCCATAGATGACACTGATAGAGAGGTGAGCTTCTCTTTCTTGAAAAAGAGAACTCTCTACTGAGCTTTTAAAAGGAAAATGTAGGGCAGGAAATGAAGTCTCTGGAATTCCAGACCAAGAATCTGATGAAGGGGCAGCGTACTCAGAGGCAGGTGTCAGCAAGTGCCCCACCAGGTCTCTGGTCTTCTCCCCTCAACACACAGCTCTGTGCCGTGTCCTCTGGGAACGGAACACAGGAAGCTCCGAATTCAGTGCCCACTACAGAAGGAGAACAGTCCAGGTCCTTCTCTGGCCCATGAACTCCAGGAGGACAGAGACCTTGTCTGGCTTGTTCATGGCAGGATCCCCAGAGAGGAGACCAGTAACCAGTACATGCTAGATGCACCTGTCTCATCCTGTTCGAGCTGCTGTCACAAAATACTATGAATTTGGTGGCTTAAAAACAGGCATTTATTTCTCATGGTTCTGGAAGCTGGGAGTCTGAGATCAGGAACCAGCAAGGTCAGGTTCTGGTGAGGCTCCCTTCCAGGTTACAGACTGTTGACTTCTCATTACATCTTCACATGGTAGGAAGACAGTAAAAGAACTCTCTGGGGTCCCTTTTATAAAAGCTCCAATCCCATTCGCGAGGGCTCCACACTCAATACCTAATTACCTTCCAAAGCCCCCCTCCCCTAACACCAGCACCTGGGGATTAAGGTTTCTAAGTATGAACTTGGAGGGGCACAAATATTCAGTCCATTGAAACAGTGCTTTTTATTTTATTTTACTTTTTGATAATCTCTTTTCTCTTGAGAAAAATGACAACATATTCATTTTATAAAACATCAAAGATAGACACACGCAAAAGGAACATTAAAACATGCCAGAAACACATTAAAATGTGCCATAATTAAAGTGTGCAGATAAACCATGGCTAATATTACAGACAGCTATCAATATTTACATATTAAGGTTTCCAAAGGCATCCTACTGTAAACACATTCTTGTAACCAGGTTTTTATGCTTAGCATTTTATGGATATGTTTCCAGATTACTGTACACAGTGTCTCAAAAGTCACTCATGAAGTCACCTTACATAGGGAACATGGGAAATTATAGTTAAATGTACTTTTATTTACAAAATATTCATTATAACATTTTACAAAGAGGTGGCCCATGGGTAGAGAATATCTTATACAGTTCTGTAATGAATACAGGTATTTTGTAAGTAAAGGTGCATTTAGCTACAATTTCCCATTTTTCCTTTGTATGGCAACCTTACAGGTGACTTTTGGGACATCTTGTGTGTTATTCAGCTCTATTGATTTTTCAATGGCACGGTGGAATGACATTTTGAGATAACCACTGTCCCCGCTCCCAGCGAGCCTGCATTTCCTCTTCCTCTTTGACTCTTCAGCCAATCAGAGAGCAGTTACACTGAGCTGTGCCATTGCCTTGGGAAAGGGGTGATGTAAGAGAAAACAGAGGCGAGTCTCAAGCTTTGGGGTGGCAGAAAATCCATTCCTTCCCAGTGGGCATGATGGAGTAAAGAGGGCTGCTGCACCTCCTTTGTCACTGTCCCCATGGAGACAGTGTCTATCCCCTCCTGGTGAGGGTGGGTTCTGTGATCACCTGAGTAATGTAACAGGGCAGCAGTGATGCTGAGCAGTGATGCTTGTTGGCTCATGACTTAAGACACCTGCATCTTCTGCCCCTGATTGCAGAGCTAGGTTCTGGGAACCCATGTAGGGAGTCCGACTAATGGAGACAGACGTGCCGTGAAGATCCCAAGCTGTGTCCTAGAGGATGAGACTTCATGTGGAGAGAGTGTCAAAGAGACACCCCGGTGCCAGACCCGGATGTGAAGAGCCACCGTGGCAGTGGGTCCTTCGGCCTCGCCAAACCCCTTCACAACTGATCCACTACTGTGAACAAATCCAAGCTGCCAGGGCAGGCAAATCAAACGACAGGATGCTCTGTTAAATTTGAATCTTAGATTACCAATTAATAATTTCTTAGTCTGAGTAAGACCCAAATGCACAGAATATACTCTTTCTAAAAAAAGTTAAACATTGTTGATCTGAAATTCAAAATTAACTCAAATTTTTATTCGTATAGTAAAGATAATAAAAGGATTTTTTAAATTTAAAAATTAAATATTTACAGTATTTATAGGTAAACTATCTGCAGTATTTTATCAGGCATCCTAGACCAAAATAAAATATATGTTTTGTACCATGTACTAAGTTTTGGGGTAGATAGCGGGGAGTGGGAACAGAAGGGAATCTGGGATGAATAACACCCCAGATTTAGAGAGTTGTAGCAGGGAGACAGAGCCGGTTAATCTCACTGTGGCCTCCCTCTCCCAGGCTGCGTCCTTTCCTGTGGGGAGGGCTGCCTGATAGCACAAAGACCCGGGGAAGGAGCTCAGGAAGCAGAGAGAGCTGGGCCTGGACTCTAAGTGTGGCCAGAGCTTTTAGACTCTGCTGCTGCTTCCGAGGAGACATGGAACTTCCCAGCACGCCCAGAGGGCCTGGGGTCAGGGTGAGGGACATGGTGTGGATGGTGACCCAGTAATAAAGGGCAAGGAGGCCCCTTCTGGGTGGACATCCTCCCCACCTCTACCGCTCACTCTCACCACCCTTCCAATGTCTGTCACTAACATCTTCCTCCACCCTGGGGAAAAGGCCAGGCGCCTTTACACAGATCAAGGCTCACTTCCCTGGTTCAGTGATGTGCTCGGGGACACACAGGCATTAGGTGGCAGAGCCCAGCAGTATGTCTTAACAATACTCAGTGCAGATCATAGAAAATACGAAACTTAATGTTTTTAGCCCAACTGAGTTAATAGATTAAAATGTATATTTGTTAAAGCCACAGACCATTTTATACCATGCCATTGATATATTCGAGTTTGAAAATTCTACATTTTTGTATATGACTGACAGCCCTAGACTCTTTCCCACACTATGTTCAGGCTTTCAGCATCGGTGGGGCCAGATGGAGCAGTCACATGGCTACTGCAGGGCAGGAGCCACACTGCTGGGCTCTGCCACCTAATACCTGTGTGTCCCTGAGCACGTCACTGAACCTTCCTGGGCCTCCATTTCTTGAACTGTAAAATAACAATAACAGTAGTAATACCCCAGAGCATTGCTGTTAGGATGAAGTGAGCTTGCTCCGTAGGATGCGGTTAGAAGTGTTAGCCATTGTTTCTGAGCATCTACTTGGAGATTGCACTTGGCACTTAGTACTTTATAAAAACCAGTGGAATAGAAATAGAGACATGCTGATGCCTGTGACAATTAAATTGTGACAAAGAAAGGAAATCACGCAGAGCAGAGGCAGGAAATGTTCATTCTCAAATGAATGCCCTTGGACGTGTCTGCCACCTGTAGGCTCAACTGTTAAGGAGAACAAGATTAAAGAAAATCATGGAAACTCTAGAGACTACTATAACAGACGCTCTGGCACTACCCTCAGTTTGCGTTTACCATTTTCATGCATTCGCGCCTGGCTTTGAATCGCGGCCTCTGGACTGTCCTCAGGGCTTCTCGTGGACACTGGAGCTCACCCAGTGAGCTCTGCAGGACAGGCAGGAGGTGCTCTGCAGGGCAGGTGTGCGCCGCGCTGCTCCCTGGTGGAGTTAAGTTCCCATTTTCCACAGTGGTAATTGGCCTGATAAATCATCTTTCATTAGCTCTTTCTTTTTTCTCATTCCTCTACTCTCTCCTCTATCCTATCAAGCATTTCTTCAGCTCACCCAGAAAAAAAACCCACCTGCAATGAAATGTTTGCCTCCAGTGTTACTTTTGGGAAAACTCAAGCTAAGACACATATGAAAGCTTGTATCTGAAAGGTCAGGCTCAATTAGTGATTTGATCCTGTTATTCGCAACATGGATGTACTTAGAAGATATTATGTTAAGTTAAAAAGCCAGGAACAGAAAGGTGACACAGTTGGTTCTTTGCAACTGTGTCGAAATGTATAGACTTTTGGTCATCATCCCCTACACAATACATTATGACACCTATTTACACAGCATTTACATTGCATTAGGTATTATACACAGACCGGCAATGACTTAAAGTCTATGGGAGGATGTGCATAGGTTAGATGCAAACACTGCACCATCTTATATGGGACTTAAGCATCTGTTGAACTTGCTATCCACAAGAGTGGGGAGGTGTGGGTGTTCTGGAACTAATCTCTCTCAAACATCAAGGACAACGTCTTAAGACAATAACTAAGAGAATGCCAGGAAGGCTATGTTAACCAGTGTGATGAAAATGTGTCAAACGGTCTATAAGTATGGTGCCCCAGGATCTCATCAATGTACACAGCTATGATTTAATTAAAAAAAAAAAAAAAAAAAAGACCAGAAAAAAAAACCATCAAGGACAACTGCACTGCAAAATTCCACTTATACGTGGCATCTGCAAAAGTCAAACTCACAGAAGCCAGAGTAGAATGGTTGCCAGGGGAATGGGGGTAGAGGGATGCTGTCAAATGATACAAAGTTTCAGTCAGGCAGGATAAATAATTCTAGAGCTCTAATTTACAGCATGGGGGTTACAGTTACCAATACTATATTGTGGCCAGGCACAGTGGTTCAGCCCTATAAAGGAGGCCAAAGTAGGATGATTGCTTGAGGCCAAGAGTTCAAGACAAACCTGGGCAACATAGTGAGACCCCATATCTACAAAAAATGGAAAAATTAGCTGGATATGGTGGTGCTCACCTGTAGTCCTAGTTTCTTGGGAGAGTGAGGTGGGAGAATTGCTTGAGACCAGGAGTTTCAGGCTGCAGTGAGCTGTGATTGCATCACTGCACAAGAGCAAGACTTGTCTCTACATTTTTTTTTTAAACAGATTTCCACTATGTCACCCTCAGAAGAGTGCCATGGTGTCAAAGCTCACAGCAACCTCAAACTCTTGGACTTAAGTGATTCTCTTGCCTCAGCCCCCTAAGTAGCTGGGACTGCAGGTGCCTGCCACAATGCCTGGCTATTTTTTGTTGCAGTTGCCATTGTTATTTAGCTGACCTGGGCTGGATTTGAACCTGCCAGCCTCGGTGTATGTGGCTGGCGTTGTAACCACCGTGCTGTGGGTGCCAAGCCTACAGTTTTTTCAAATACTATGTTATATACTGGAAATTTGCTAAAAGAGTAGATCTTAAATGTTCTTACCACACATGCTGAGAAAGGTATCTATGTGAAATAATGGTGTGTTAATTAGCTTGATTGTGATTTCACAATGTCTCAAACCTTACACAATATTAAAACTTATGTAATATCACGTCACACTGTAGACCTTAAATATATACAATTGTTATCAATTCCATCTTAGCAAAGCTGGGAAAGAAAACAATCTGTGAGTTGATAATGCTTTTAATTTGGGGGATGGAATATGAACATCTCACATAAATTAAAATATTATTGCCAATTAAAAAATATTGTTTAATTTTCAAACTGCTGACTTTTGGACAGATTTCTAGGAATGCTCATATATGAAAGTAGAGAGTTGCCTTCTTTTCTCCATGGACATTTGGTTTATTCTCGACTGTTTCTAGCACAAGCAACACTGCAGTGAACATCCTTTCAACAAAATCTAGGTGCACATCTTTGATCTTCTCTTATGCACAGATTCCCTAGATGGAAACCACTGTGTCCAAGAATGTGCATTTCTATTGTCAAACTGCTTTTTCTCTCCCCTTCCCTAGGCCTGGCTTCGGCAAGTCCACTCCCAGCTCAATTCTCCACCTGGGGGAGCAGGGTTCTTGCTAGCAGAGAACTTGAACGCTACTCAGGGACGCCCAGGGCAGGGCGTCTCCACCATCTAGCAGCTGCAAAGGTGAGCCAGGGCAGAGCCTGGTGGCTCACACAGCACCTTTGTGAAAATTAGAAAATATGTCCCTTCCTCAGATTAAAAAAGGTCAAATTAGTAAAAGCAGCCTTGGCTGTGACCGCGGGACACACACGGCCAACAAGACACGTCCTCGGCGCCATCATCCCCCATCTCCCACAGGGCCTTGAGGTGAGGTAGTCGTGTCAGATCTAAAGTCTTGGAGGCCTGGAAACCAGCCCGTAAAGGGCATTAGGCAGTTCGAGTGCAAGCTGGACGGGGTACACACACGTGTCAGAGAGTTTGTGCACAGCCCTGGGTGCTACTGTGAATTTAGGTCAGAGGGAATTCTCCCTACCTGGAGACCTGGAGTCTCTCACAGAAGTTAAATCACCTGCCCTTTGCCAATGCCCTTTGATGTCATGCCCTGGAGGAGTGCACAGCCTGAGTTTCTGAACAAGGGCCACAAAATTTCATCCTTTCAAGGCCTCTGAGCTGCACCCCAAGTAGCAGGCCCTACCAGCTTGTGAGCTGTAGCTCCTAGGCAAGAGCTCTCCAGCCCTGATCAGAGCACATAAAGTCAGGGACGGAGCAGACCTCAGTGGCTCAAAGCACATAAAGTCAGGGACGGAGCAGACCTCAGTGGCTCAAATAGGGAGGAGCTGGGAAGGCAGAATCCAGCCTAGGCCTCAGCCATCTCCCGAGGGAGCTCCCTGGGCTCCAACTTGCCAATTAAAGACGCTGAGATGAAAGAGGAGGCTCAGTCTGCAGCCGAGATGAAAGCCAAGCCCGAGACGTGTGTTATGGCCTCCTAATGGGAGGCTTCTAGGTGCTCCTTATTAAGTGCAATCAAGAGCTTGTAATTACAGAAACCTGGGAGACTCTCCCAGAGGTGGCCTTCTGGCCTTGCTTTCACTCCTGACTGGCTTTGACAAATTTCTCATCTCCTAACCACAGGAATCTATACCATGCTAACCCCGGACTTTGACAGCAGTCCTCCACCCACTCCTGGGCGAGACACCGCCCGCCTGTGCCCTGTGAACCTTAGCTGTGTGGGTCAGGACTGGGCTCCTCCTGCGCTCTTCAGCCGTGTGCACAGGGAGAGCCTGAGGAGCGGGTGTGGCTATCCTGCCCCCTATGGCTATCCTATGTCCGATCCTGCCCCCTATTGTACCTATGTCTGCAGTGGGGCTCTAGCAGCCCAGTGTGTGTCTGATTGACTCCTCACTGGCCAGCTCCCCTACAAGAGACCACAAGGAAGGGTTTGTATTGGTTTCCTATTGGTGCTATAAGGAATAAAACAATTTATTATCTTACAGTTCTAGAGGTCAGAGATCTCACTGGGCTAAAATCAAGGGCAGGGCTCCATTCCTTTCTGGAGGGTCCAGGGGCCACAATCCATCGCTGGCCCTTTCCAGCTCCTCAAGGCCACTTCCTACTTCAAAGCCAGGAATCACATCACCCTGACTCTGACTCTCCCACCTTCCTTTTTTCCTAGGACCCTGGTGATGGCCTTGGGCACAGCTGGATAATCCAAGGTCTTCTCCCTCTTTTCTGGGTGGCTGATAAGGAACCCTAATTCCATCTGTGACCTCCCCCTTGCCATAACATAATGTAGTCAAGGTTCCAGGGGGTAGGACAAGTGCATCTTTGGAGGGCGTCATTCTACCTACCACAGGGTTTAGTGTCTCTTGTCCCTTTCTGTGGTCCCAGTGCCTAAAGCAGTGCCTGGCACATGGTAAGCCCTCAAGAAAGACATATTGTGTGACTTAGTGAATGAATACGTGAATTAGTCGTCAAGAATACTATTCACTAACACAGCAAAGTTATCATGCTTACTAAGTGCCAAGCACTGTTCAAAGTGCTTCACATATATTAACTCATTTAATCCCCCACACTTCTATTTGGTATATTTTCTTATCATCTGCATTCTACAGATAAGAAATTAAGGCAGAGTTGAATAGGCTGCCCAAGGCTACACAGCTAATGAGCTTGGAGCTAGGGTTTGATCTCACACCTACCTGGCCCACCTATTGTGTGTTGAGCCCTGGCTGAGTATGACACACTTCTGATCTCATTCCATCCTCAGAGAGGTCACGGGGGAGGTATTGGAATATGAACCCTAGTCTGAAAAGGCACAGAGTTAAGTCACTGGCTTGGCTTGGGGATTCTGAGAGCATCTGTAGCTCAGTGAGGGCAGTGGGTTGTCAGTTGCTTTTTAGTATATGTGCCGCCGAAGCTAACACTGTCGGTTGCTTTTTGAGCCTCCTTTGCTACCAATTAGATGAGGACCCAGTGCCCCCAAGGAGACCACAGATGCCTGGGTTCCCACTACAGTGCAGGGCTCCTGCCTCAGACCCTGTCCCTGGTTCTACCCTTGCCTCTTGCACCAGGAGTTGGGGCTGGTAGCTCGGCCTCCTGGAAGCTTGTCCTCCTCTGAGGAAAAGGAATTGCCTTCAAACCTCACTCACAGCACGAGCCACATGTCCGCTTCCCTAATGATGACTGTGGGGACCCCCAGAGCTGGACGTGATGATGTCCTGCACATCCTGGAGCTGCTCCCTCTCTGGGTGCTGACCTCAGCCACCACCTTGTGACAAATTGCCCCTGAAGAACCCCTAAGGCCATGAGCACAGGGCTGGAAGCCCATAAACCTGGCGGTCAGCCACCCGCAGCCCTGCAGGGAGGGTGCTGCTCGGGCAAGGAGCAAGTACTGCCCCTCTCACTTGCATCTTAACCTTTGCAATCAAAGCCAAGAAAAGTGAAACTCGACTGTGCTGCCAGCACCGTGGGGCATCACATTTTCTGTCCCTGCCAGCACATTTTTCTAGGTCAATGTCGGATCAAGGAAATCCAATACTGCACGTCCCAACATTTATTTGAAAACAGAGAAGTTGCTTTCCAAAATAAATAGTGTTTACAAGCAAAGCCTAGAGATGGCTCCATCAGAAGTGAACTCGGGACCCAGGCAGGACAGATGCTTTTTTGCTTGGTTAGTGCAAACCTGACACCAGCCCCTGCCCTGGGCCTGAAATGAGAGGCAGGGCTAAGGAAGAATACACTTACCTCTTGACATGTGTCTGCACATGCGTATGTTTGTGTGTTTCCACAAATACATGTGTGCATGTACCCTTAAGTGCCTCTAGTATGACTGGCATGAATGGTAAATTGGAGGTCTATGCATGATTACTTGTGTGTTTTATGTGTGCGGGCACGCACATATGAGTGTGTGTGTGTGTGTGTGTGTGTGAGATGTGACGCCCAGCCCTCTTTCTCAGACACCCAGTCCTCTCTGCAGACACTGCCCTTCTCTCCTCCCTGCACCCTGCAGTCTCAACCGGCATCCTGTTCCTTTTCTTAACTAATGGAAGAACTGGGGCTCAGATCCTGATACACTGTGACATGGGTTTCCTCTCCCCTGTTTCTTTTTGGGGCCCACCCACTCCCCCCAATTCAATGTGGACTCTGTTTGCAGGCTGACTGAGTCCAGTTTCTGGTTACTCTGTTAGAACCAGCAATTTGAGCTCAGGGTATGCTAACAGCTCTCTGTAAACGGCCTCCAGATCACTTCTCACTGCCAGTGCAATCCTCCCAAGCCTTGCCTGTTTCTCACTGCAGCCCCCACCTGCCTGGCGACCACCTGCCTCATCAAGCTCAAGCAACCCAGCCTGGCTTCCAAGATCTGAGTGATTTTCTTAGCAAATGCACCTCCCAGTTTCTCCTCTGTATGAACACCTGGGCAGGGCCGCCCCTCTATATGTTGCTCAGATCCCTCTCTGGCCACCTCTGAGCCCTGCTTTGCTCCCGCTGCTCCCCTGCCCCAACACTATTCCTCCTCCCCGCCACTTCTCCCCCATTGGCTCTGCCAGTCCAACCCTAAGATACCTTCAAGACCAGTTTTATTCTCACCTCCTCCCTCCACGAGGGCTTCTTAGATGAACCTCCCCTCCCCCAAAGTGCCTTTCCCATGGGCTCCTGCCCCACTGCATGACACACCACCCCGTGTATTGCCTACAAATTGTTTTCAGTTTGCTTCACGGACCTTATCTCATCTTCCCTTATCTCATCTTCCCACCTAGATTGCAATCTCCTTCTAGGCAAGAATCAAGCCCTGTGCTCCCCTTGAACGAGCTGCAGAAACTGACACAGGTCTGGACACAGTATAGCTGGGTGAGAAGGACCTGTGGGTGAGTGTGTGCAGGCAGACCAGCTGGGGCGGGGCCGGTAAGGCCACAAACCTGCGTGCTAGGCGTGCTAGGCGCTGCTTCACAATTCTCCTGCTCTGCCTCATCTAGTAATAACTGATTACTGGGCAATGCATCCTTGTTTCAGAGATGAGGAAACAGAAGCTAAAGGAGGTTAAGTGACTTCTCCGAGGCCGCAAAGGTAGTACAGCCATCCTCAGTACACATGGGGGTTGATTTCCGGATACACAAAGATACCCAAATCAGCAGATCCTGTAAGTCCCACAGCAGCCCCGGGGAGACCACAGACACAAGGTACTTCACTTGAAAATAGCAAAATTGGGTTTGGATCCTAAATCAGTCTGCTTCCACCACTCACAACCTGGCAACCAACATATTTGTGGAAGGCAGTATGCTAAAGAATAGCCAAGAACTTTCTGGAATTCTAAGGCACACCCTATCCACAGAGACCAAAGTAAGCTCTATCATAGCACTGTCCAGCAAAACATTCAGTGATGGAATTGTTGATTTCTGTGTGTTTCTGTGTTGTCTGGCATAGTAAGCACTAGCCATGCATGGCCACCAAGCACCTGAAATGTGACTACTGTAACTAAGAAACTGGACTTTGAATTTTATTTCATCTTTATTAATTTAAATACTGGCGTGTAGATACATGTGGCTGGTGGCTCCCCTACTGGATGGTTCTTCCCAACCATATTTATGACAAGCCAACACAGAAAATAAGAGTAATTTTTTAAAATTTCAGAATATTACAGGGTATAGACATTTGGGTTACATACATTGCTCTTGTACAGTTTGAGTGAAATTTATAAGTATGTCCAGAAAGTGTGCCCATTAGGTGTGAAATTACCCACCCCCTTCACCTGCTTGATTTCTGATGAGTGTTATTTCCATAGGGGCATATAGTGTTGATTGATCCGTTCCAATTTAATAGCAAGTACATTGGTGTTTTTTTTCCCCATCCTTGGGATATTTGGCTTAAAAGAATGGTCTCCAGTTCCACCCAGATCAATATAAGAGGTGCTAGTTCACCATTTTTTGTTATGACTGACTTAGTGTTTGTATAACAATGAGGCTGACTCCGTGACTGGGTTATACTGAGGCTGTTTGTTGATGGGAGCAACTGGCTCAGGGGCCCCGCCCGCCTTACCCAGCCTTACCCAGCCTCCTGAGGGTTTGAGGATCAATGATTCAATACCCTGTAACCCATTCTGGGCACGCCTGCTCTTCACGGTGACCGAGTTTCCTGCTAGCTTCCAGCCTCTGAGCCTGGAACCCCACAGTCATCGGGATCCGGAGAAATACCAGCACAGGAGGTGCACGGGACCTCGTCAGTTCTCGTACAGGCCCTTTCCCTCGTTTCACACACAGTGGGTCCCCGGCCCGGGCAGCCGGGCCTCACTCAGCACCGGGCAGCAGGGAAGGACGCGGCCTTAGCGGAGCCCGCCGCAGGTCATTGGTGGACAAGCCGGACCCTGGTCTCCGGCCCTTTTAGCAGCACTTTGGCGTCCCCTGCCGGCAACCTTGCAGAATGCTAGTGCGTCCAAGTTTGCCAGGAAGCGGCATGGACTTGGCGCTGGGAGACCTCCAGCCAAGTGAAGGGTTGCTGGGCTAGGCCCGGCGGGTGCACCGCAGCCCGCAGCACCCTTCCAGGCGGCTCCAGCGCTGAATCTGGAATGGGAGCATTCCAGGGACCAGGACCCCCATGCACTCCTCTCACACTCTCCATGCCCTGGTTTTGCTGGGGTCTGAGGTGGAGGGAGGACCAGAGCTTCAGGCTCAGCACTGACCTTCCAGAGGTGCCTGCCAGCTAGTGAAGGGCCCCAGGTGGAGGCTGGTCTGAGAGTGGGAGGAGTTTGCTACGTGGAGAGAAGAGATTGGCTGCTGGGGAATGAAAGTGGCCCAGGTGGCCCAGAAGTGGAGAACAGGCGTGGAGAGGGTGGAAAGAGGAGGTAGCCGCTGAGAGGCTGAGGCTAAAGATGGGCCAGTGCCCAGCTTGCCCAGGGCCTTCCTTCCTGCAACACCACCCTCCCTGCAGCCCCCAGGGCTTCTGAGTCTGGGTGTTGTCACCCGTGGCCATCATGAAAGACCCAAAGCAGGTGGGCATGGGCTACAGGGTTTGGGGGTGTAGGGAGGTACTTCGGACCTGGTGACACTCCTGTCCTGGGTCTCAGTTTCCCCATTGGTGAACTGGTAGACTGATGGTCTCCTTGACCTCTGCTTGACCAGCCTAGCACCTGCAGGACAGGAAGAGAGCAGGAGTGGAGATGTGGGGGTTGGGGGGGAGCGGGAATGTTTTGGGGGTGTGGGGCTGTCTGGCCAGGTTCAGGAGCATGCACTGTTTACTGGAACTCCTTCAGCTAACTGAGTCTGGAGCCCTCTTCATGGGAGAGCCGGGTGGTTCAGGGTCCTCCCAGGGTTCAGATACATGCCTGGGCTACTGAGGCTTATGTGGTGGGGGTCTCTTAATGAGATTTCAGCCTTACATAGTCTCTCTACAGAGCAAGGGAGGCCTCCAGGAATCTTTGGGAAATCCCAGAGCTCTAGCTCCAAGAATCGAAGGTACCCACCACCAGTTTCTTTCCAAGGTAGTTTTAGGCCCAGGGAAGAGGGAAGAGCCCCCTCGCACTCCCCCACCTGGGAGTCCAGGTGTAGTTTCCTGGGGGTTGCAAAGTCAGTGGCATCTTCAGCTCTAGCGTCTCCGGGTGAAGAAGACAGACTGCTTCTGGCAACCTCAGGAAGCAGGGATGGGGAGACAAGACCCAGTCCACAGGCCCAGGCGGGCTGACCTAAGTCCCTCTCTCCCATAAGGCATTGCCAGGGGCTGGGGTTGGGGCACTCTTCAGGCCTCACCTCAGTAAGCCTCCTACCAACAAGGGAAAGAGACAGGGCAGGCCAAGGAAGGGTTGGACCTTATTCCATGACCACAAAACTTCCCTTCTAGAGGAGGAAAGGCAGTGGTTTCACATTTCACAGAAGAGGAAAATGTGACCCACAGTAGACAGGGGCTTCCTTGAGGCCATATGGCACACTGGTGACTTGGTGACAGAGGGAGATGTAGACCCAGATCTCCCAAGAAGGCTTCAGCAGCCTTCTCACGGTGAGGGGCTTAGCCCCTGTGCTGCCCCATCAAACCTGCCCGAGTGAAACCTCTGAGAGGGTCACCCAGAGGCGGGAGACCCAGCTCCGCGTCTCACACACCACTGAGCTGCTGTGTGACCCGAGCAAGCTGCTTCCCTTTTTTTCAGCCTTGGTTTCCTTATCTGAACCATGAGGGGAAGAATTTAAGGTTGGAATTATAGAAAGAACCCATCTATTGCTGTCTTGGTCAGCTTGGGTTCCTATAACAAAATGCCACATTTTGTTAAACAACAAAAATTTATTTTCTCACGGTTCTGGAGGCTGGGAATCTGAGATCAGGGCTCTAGGAAGGGTTCTCTGTCTGGATTTCAGGCAGTGCCTTCCTGCTGTGACCTCACATGAGGGGGGAGGGGAGGGAAAGAGAGAGGGTGGAGGAGAAAGGGGAGGGAGGAGCTCTGGTCTTGTTCTCTCCTTATAAAAACACAGATCCCACCATGAGCCCCACCCTCATGGCCTCTTCTAAATGAATCACCTCCCAAAGGTCTACCTCCTAACACCATCACCTTGGGGGTCAGAGTTTCAATAAATAAATTGGGGGGGACATAAACGTTCAGACCAGAGCAGTCTAACCATGGGCTCCTCCCTGCCTTGTGGCCAGTCACCCCTGGGTCTCCCTGCTCTGAGCATCCTGACCTCTTTTCTTGGGCTGCCATCTGCACTCAATCGTTACCTGCCTTCTACCTCTAGTCTAACCTCTCTGGGCCTCCTCTGTCACATCTGCCACCTTACTAAATCACCTGATACTCCCTCTGCCACCTGCAAGCCTTTCGTGGCTCTTTCTGTGCCCGCCCCCCCCCCCCCGCCCATGTAAGGCCTCCCCCTCAGCATTCCTTCCACCAGCCTCCTCCTCCTGCCTCCATGGTCTCGGCCCACCCACACCATCCCGCCACTGCAGTGCCAGAGCAGCCGTGGACCGTGTAGAAGCAAATGGAAGAGGCTGTGTTCTCATACAAGTTTGTTTATGTGCACTGAAATTTGAATAGCACAGAATTTTCACATGTCAAGAAATACTATCTTTCTTCTTTTGATTTTTCTTCAACCATTTAAAAACGTGAAATAAAACCACTCTTACTTCTCAGATGGTCCAGATGCAGGTGGTGAGCAGGGTTTGGCTTCAGCACCATAGTTGACCCACTCTGATTCTACTGGAAGGTGTGTAAACATGCCCATCCTTCTCCCACCCCTCCAACCTTTTCTTGTTGCTTCACTGTTCTAATCTCACACAGCCACCAAGTCCAGTGTTAATTCCACCTCCTCCAGAAAGCCTTTCTGACCTTGCTGGTTCAAGTTAGCATCTCCCACCAAAGAACTGTGTGTCTGTGTGTGTGTGTGTGTGTGTGTGTGAGAGAGAGAGAGAGAGAGAGAGAGAGAGAGAGAGAGAGAGAGAAGAGCTCCCTTTCCTGTCCCAGGCCTGTGCTGTCCAGTATGGCAGCCTCTAGCCACGTGTGGCTACTGAGTGCTTGAAATATGGCTAGTCCAGTTTGAGATGTGCTCCATGTGTAAGTGTAAATTATATGCAGAATGTCAAGACTTAATACGAGGAGAAAAGGAACATAAAATACCTCATTGCTGAATTTTATTTTAATTACATAAAAATGACAAGATGCTAGGTTAAATAAAATATTCTATTAAAATTAATTTTATCTCTTCCTTTGTACTTCTTTTAATGTGATTACTACACAATTCACAGTTAAATAAGTGGTTCACTCTGGGGCTGGCATCGTATTTATTTTGGGCAGCTTTACACGGGGCTGGGAGTCCCCACAGTGACTGTTCTGGGTTCCTTGCTGTTCCCCAATGTCTGGTCCACAGAGTTGGGGGTAGGGGGCCAGACACAGGGACACTAGAGGACTTTCCTGTGACAGGCACTGTGCTACATCTCGTCCATCTGTCCATCTTGTTTCCTCCTCACAGCAGCCCTGTGCCAGGGATAGGTGGTGTGGCAGAGATGCAGGGAGCAGGGGGGCTCACTTAGGCCCCTCAGGTAGGAGGGATGAGGGGACAGGTAGAGTCCCTCTGTCTTGCATGTCCTGAGTTTCTGGACAGAGAAAAGCCACCTTCCTGCCATCCCTTTACATACTTTCTGCTTCACCTAGTTCCCAACGAGGCCTCTGCCATGTCGATTGTGAAATTTTTCCCATCTCCTTTCTGGCACTGCCTTTCTCTTCCAGGCCCGAGCACTGTCCTACTGGTGACGGCCACACACCTGGCCTGGTGGCCTTCATGGACATCAGTAGCATGGTGGCTTTCGGAAAAGGGCTCCCAAATCAGGCAGCTGACTTGCTTCCAGGCCAGGATCTGGGCTCTGCTCTCAGTGGGTCCCTGGACTCCTCCCCAACCCCAAAATCAAAGTCCCCAGTTCCACCTTTGCAAGCATCTGGAAGCCCACCCTTAGCTCAGGGAGCTGCCAGGCGCTGATCCTGAAGGTGGCCACAAGGGGGCGCTGTCCCCACAGCCGCCCCCTCTCCCCGGAGGCCAGACCTCAGGTCACACCTGCATCCAACAAAAACATTCCAATGTTTGGAAGAGGAGGTTTTCCCTGGACTGGTTTTTAAATTTCTTTCTTAGTATTCAGCTGTCGAAGGTTGTTTAGGCTCAGGAATTCTGCTATGAAAAATGGTCATCTGTGAGCGCACACTTAAGTCAGGCGGGTTACGTCGTCGCATTGCCAATTTCCCCCTGCAAAGGAATCCTGAGCCCAGAGGCCAGCCTGAGCGCCTGGCTCATACAGGAGCACGCACTGCAAGCAAAGAGCTCGCGGTCATCGCCTGTGTAGATGTGAAAGTCAGAACCGGAATGATGCTACAGATTGCTTAGCAGGGTTTGGCTTTTCTTTTTCCTTTTAGCAGCAGGATTTTCTTTTTAAGAAAGAAAGAAAGAAGGAAGGGAGGGAGGGAGGGAGGGAGGGAGGGAGGGAGGGAGGGAGGGAAACCTTACATAGAAACCAAATATGTAAAATAAAGGGAACTTTTTTTTAAACATATGGATGCTCTGGCTC
>CAUYPK010016301.1:0-12495 GCA_963574355.1 Loris lydekkerianus | reverse complement strand
ATTTACATTCTACATTTACTAAGTTTCACATATATCCTTGCAAGATGTCCTGTAGATGTGATCCCACCAGTCCCCCTCCCTCTACCCACCTCCCCCAATCCTCCCCTCCAACTCCCCCATCCCCCCATTCTCAGGTCACTGGGTTACAGCTTTCATGTGAAAGCCCTAAACTAGTTTCATAATAGGGGTGAGTACATTTAAACCTAAGACCTGAAACTATAAAAATACTAGAGGAAAGTGCAGGGAAAACCCTTGAAGAAATCGGTCTGGGCGAGTATTTTATGAGGAGGATCCCCCGGGCAATTGAAGCAGCTTCAAAAATACACCACTGGGACTTGATCAAACTAAAAAGCTTCTGCACAGCCAAGAACACAGTAAGTAAAGCAAGCAAACAGCCCTCAGAATGGGAGAAGATATTTGCAGGCTATGTCTCTGACAAAGGTTTAATATCCAGAATCCACAGAGAACTCAAACGCATTAGCAAGAAAAGAACAAGGGATCCCATCGCAGGCTGGACAAGGGATTTGAAGAGAAACTTCTCTGAAGAAGACAGGTGCACAGCCTTCAGACATATGAAAAAATGCTCATCATCTCTAATCATCAGAGAAATGCAAATAGCTCACCATTTTTTTGTGGCTAAGTAGTAGTCCATAATATGCATATACCACATTTTGTTTATCCTTCCATGTATTGGTGGGCAATTGGGTTGTTTCCACATCTTTGTGATTGTGAATTATGCTGCTGCTATAAACATTCACATGCAGTTCTTTTTATAAAATGATCTTTTTTTCCTTTGGATATATACCTAGCAGTAGGATTGGTGGAAAAAATGGTAGGTTTGCTCTAATTTCATTGAGGTATCTCCATTCAATTTTTCAATGAGTGTAACCTCATTGAAACAGATAGTTTCACTATTTTTCAGTCCCACTAACAATGAATTAAAGTTTCTTTCTCTCTACGTCCATGTCAGTCATCTATTGTTTTGGGACATTTTAATATAAACCATTCTTATTAGAATTAGGTGATACTAATTGTAGTTTTGATTTGGATTTCCCTAATGATTAGAGACATCAAGCATTTTTTTCATGAGTTTGTTGTCCATTAGTAAAATATTCATTTAAAAAGTTTCTATTCATGTCTTTTGGTCACTTTTGAATGATGATGTTGTTTGTTCTTTCTTGCTGATTTGCTTTGGTTCTTTGTAGATTCTGGTTATCAGTTTTTATCAGATGTATACCATGCAAATGTATTCTCCATTCTGTGGTTTAGCTATCTGCTCTTTGGATTGTGTCCTTGTGTGAAACCTTTTTAATTTGATCAGATTCCATTCATTTATTTTTGTTGTTGCCATGATTGCTTTTGGGGTTTTATGAATTCTTTGCCAATATCTGTAAAAGTTTTTTCAACATTTTCTTGGAGCATTCTTATAGCTTCCTGCCTTATATTCAAGTCTTTTATCCATCATGAGTTAATTTTTTTTCAGAGCAGGAAAGTGTGGATCCTGTTTCACTCTTTTACATGTGGCTATCCAGTTATTCCAACACCATTTATTGAAAAGGGATTCTTTTCCATAGGGTGTGTTTCTATGTTTTGGTAAAAGTTAGGTGGGAATATGAAGTTCATTTAATAGCTGGGTTGTAGGTCTAAACTATAGGTCTATGTCTATGTGTTTGCACTAGTAACGTGCTGTTTTGGTTACTTTAGTCTTGTAGTATAGTGTGAAGTCTGGTAAAGTGATGCCTCCCACTTGTTTCTTATTACACAAGATTGCCTTGGCTATTCAGGGTCTTTTCTTGTTCTATATGAAACATAGAACTATTTTTTCTAGATCTCAAAAATAGTGGTTGTATTTTAATGGGAATTACATTGAATGTGCAAATTCAAATTGGGTAGTATAGCCATTTTAACAATGTTGATTCTGCTCATCCATGAGCATGCTATATTGTTCCATTTGTTTAAATCCTCTGCAATTTATTTCCCTAGTGTTTTATAATTCTTCCTATAGAGGTCTTTCACCTTCTTTGTTAAGTATGTATACATAAAAAAATCATCATGACCAAGTGGGCTTCATACCAGAAATACAAGGATGGTTCATCACACAAATCTCTAAATGTAACCCACCACAGAAATGGGTACAAACAAGGACGATAGGATCATTTTAATAGATGCAGGAAAAAAAAAATAGACAAGTTCAACACACTTTTATGATAAAAATGCTTTCACAAAATAGTCATAAATGAGATTTACCTAAAATTATAAAGATCCTATTTGACAAATGACAGCAAACATCATGTTTAATGGGGAAACGTCTTAGAACTGGAACCGGACAGCATGGCTCATTATCTCCACTTCTGTTCAATGTAATGCTGGAAATCCTAGCCAGAGGAATTAGGCAAGAGATGGAAAACAAGGGCATCCAAATGGGGAAAGAAGAGGTCAAATTATGCTGATGACATGAACTTATGTGCAGCAAACCCTAAAAATTCAACCAAGACACTCTTAGAATTGATAAATTTAGTAAAGACTCAGGCTACAAAGCAAATGTACACAAATCAGTGGCTTTTATATATGTCAATAACACTCAAGGTGAGAATCAAATAAAGATATAGAACCTATCTCAGTGGCAACAAAGAAAATAAAACACCAAGGAATTATACTGTGCAGTTTTTAAGAGCTTGATGTATTTAAATTATTAATTTATTTTATTTTGAGGATTCATTGAGGGTACAGAGAAACAGGTTACACTCATTGCATTTCTTAGGTAAAATCTTTTATAATTGTATCCCGTCATGAAGAAGTGTGTCACACACCATGACCCTGCACTCACCTCCCGCCTTCCTTCTCTCAGCTTCTCAATTACTCAACCCCTCATTATGTTCTAAGTCGTCAGTTGTACTCACATGAGAATTGAGTACATTGGATTCTTGCTTCTTCATTCTTGTGATGTTTTACTATTAAGAATATGTTCCAACTCCATCCAGGTTAAGACAAAAGATGTAAAGTCTCCATCTTTTTAGTGACAGGATAGTATTCTATGGTATACATGTACTGCAGCTTATTAATCTATTCCTGAACTGGTGGAAATTTAGGTTGTTTCCACAATTTGGCAATTGTAAATTGAGCTCCAATAAATAGTCTAGTGCAAAAGTCCTGTGATAAGATAATTTCTGTGTAGTTGCCCAGTAATGGGTTTTCAGGATCCAATGAGAGGTCTAGTTTAAGTTCTTTGAGGATTCTCCATACTTCCTTCCAAAAGAGTTGTATTAGTTTGCAGTCCCACCAGCAGTGTAAAAATGTTCCCTTCTCTCCACATCCACGCCAACATCTGCAGCTTTTAGATTTTGTGGTGTGGATTATTCTGACTGGGGTTATTGATATCTTAGGGGAAGTTGATTTGCATTTCTCTGATAATTAGGAATGATGAGCATTTTTTCATATGTTTGCTAGCCATTCATCTATCTTCTTTAGGGAAGATTCTATTCATCTCTCTTGCCCATTGATATACAGGATTATTGGCTTTTTTGTGTTCATAAATTTGTGTTCTCTGTAGATTCTAGTTATCAAGTTTTTGTCTGATTCATAATATGCGTATATCTTTTCCTATTCAGATGGTTGTCTATTTGCTTTAGTTGTTGTCTCCTTAGCTGTACAGAAGCTATACAATTTAATTAAGTCCAATTTGTTGATTTTTTGTTGTTGGAATTATCATGAAAATCTTTTTCACGAAGTTTTTCCGCAGTTCAATACTTTCAAGTGTTTTCCCCACACTTTCTTCAAGGATTTTTATTGTTTCATGCCATAGATTTAGATCTTATATGCACCTTGAATCAATTTTAGTGAGTGGAGAAAGGTGTGGGTCTAGTTTCAGTCTTTTACATGTGATTATCCAGTTATCTGAGAACCATTTATTGAATCGAGATTCTTTCCCCCATTGTATGATCTTCTTTGGTTTATCAAAGATTAAGTGGCTGTAAGATGTTCATTTCATCTCATTGTTTTCAAATAGGTTCCAGATGGCTATGTCTCTCTTTTTGTGGCAATATCATTCTATGTTTATCACTATGGCCTTTTTCTCTAGTAGGCTGATGACCCTGGCTTTGATTTTATTACTAAGAATTGCCTTGGCTATCTAGGTTTTTGTCTGGTCTATACAAAAATAATAATTATTTTTTCCAAACCTTCAAAGCATGTTGTTGGTGTTTTAATGAGGATTTTATTCAATGTGTAGATCACTTTGAGGAGAATAGACATTTTAACATTTTTAATTCTTCCTAGCCAGAAGCAATGGTATGTTATTTCATTTGTTAGTATCTTATGCCATTTATTTTTTCATATTATTTTTTATTTTTTTATTGTGTTAAGACATTTATATTCAACATTTAGTAAGTTTCACACATACCCTTGTAAGATGCACCATAGCTGTGGTCCCACCGATTACCCTCCTTCCACCCATACTTCCCTATTCCATCCCCTCCCTTTCCCCTTTTGCCATATTCTTGGGCTATAATTGGGTTATAGCTGTCATATGAAAGCTATAAATTAGTTTCATAGTAGGGCTGAGTATATTGAATACTTTTTCTTCCATTCTTGAAATACTTTGCTAAGAATATTTTCCAGCTCCATCCATGTAAACATGGAAGAGATAAAGTCTCTGTCTTTCTTTAAGGCTGCATAATATTCCATAATGTACATATACCACAATTTGTTAATCTATTTGTGGGTCGATGGGCACTTGGGCTTCTTCCGTGACATAGCAATTATGAATTGGGCTACAATAAACATTCTGGTACAAATATCTTTGTTGTAAAGTGATTTTTGATCTTCTGGATATATACCTAGTAGAGGAATTGTAGGATTGAATGGCAGGTCTATTCTTAGTTCTCTAAGTATTCTCCAAACATATTTCCAAAAGGAATGTATTAGTTTACATTCCCACCAGTAGTGTAGAAGTGTTCCCTTTTCTCGACATCCACTCCAACATCTCTGGTTTGGGGATTTTGTGATATGGGCTAATCTTACTGGAGTTAGATGACATCTTAAAGTAGTTTTGATTTGCATTTCTCTGATGATTAAGGATGATGAGCATTTTTTCATATGTCTGTAGGCCATGAGCCTGTCTTCTTCAGAGTAGTTTTTATTAAATCATAAACACATAGACCATGTATACATTATTGCATTTATGGGGTATAATGTGCTGATTTCATATAGAATTAGTAACTCTTACATTACACTGGTTAATATATATCTCATCTCATTTACTTAATTATTGTTTTAAGACATTTATACTCCATACTTAATATATCTGACAAGTACCCTTGCGCATTATGCACTATAGCTGTGATCCCACCATTTACCCTCCCCCTATCTGATCTCTCCCTTCCCTCCCATTTCCTCTCCACCCTCCTTCATCCTGGGCCATAGTTGTGATCTATTCTTCATATGAAAGTGTGAGTGATTGTAATTGGTTTCATAATAGTACTGAGTACATTGGATATTTTTCTTGAGATACTTTACTAAGTAGGATATGTTCCAGCTCCATCCATGTAAATGTAAAATAGGTAAATTCTCCATCTATTTTAAGGCTGTATAATATTCCTTGGTATACATATGCCACAATTTATTAATCCATTCTTGGGTCGAAAGGCGCTTGGGCTTCTTCCATGACTTGGATATAATGAATTGAGCTGCAGTGAACAATCTGCTGCTAATATCATTGTTATGAAGTGATTTTTGGTCTTTTGGATATACACCTAGTAGATGACTTGCAGGATCAAATGCCAGGTCTACTTTTAGATTCTTGAGTATTCTCCATACTTCTTTCCAAAAGGGACATATTAGCTTTCACTCCCACCAGCAGTGCAGAAATGTTTTCTTTTCTCCACATCCACACCAACATCTGTAATTCTGTGATTTTTTTATGTTAACCACTCTTACTGGAGTTAGATGATATCTCAAAGTTGTTTTGATTTGCATTTCTCTGATGATTAAAGATAATGAGAATTTTTTCATGTGTCTGTAGGCCATGTGCCTATCTTCTTCAAAGAAGCTTCTACTCAAGTCTCTTGCCCAAAATGAAATGGGATTAATTGTTCTTTTCTTAATAATAAGTTTGATTTCTCTGTGGATTCCGGTTATCATACCTTTTTCAAAAGCATAACCTGCAAATATCCTCTCCCATTCTGAGGGCTATCTGCTTGCTTTACGTACTGTGTTCTTGACTGTACAGAAGTTTTTAGCTTGATCAGATCTCAGTAATGTATTTTTGGTGTTGCTTCAATTGCCTGGCAGGTCCTCCTCATAAGGTATTCTCCCATGCCAATTTCTTCAAGTGTTTCTCCTGCACTCTGTCCAAGAATCTTTATAGTTTCTTATCTTAAGTTTAAATCTTTTATCCAGTGACGGTCAGTTTTTGTTAATGGTGAAAGTGGTGGGTCCGGTTTCAGACTTCTACAAGTTGCCAGCCAATTCTCCCAAAGCTAACTGGTAAATATAAAATATTTCCCCCAATTTGTATTTTTGATGGGCTTATAAATGATCAAATGATGGTAAGTGTCTCGGTTCATCTTTTGGTTCTCAATTCTGTTCCATACATCTACTTCTCTATTTTTATGCCATTACCAGGCTGTTTTGATCACTATAGATTTATAGTATAGTCTGAAGTCTGGTAGTGTGATTCCTCCTGATTTTTTTCTTTTTTTTATTTCTGAGTAATATCTTGGCTATTCGAGGTTTTTTCCATTCCATATAAAACTAAGTACTATTTTTCTTCAGATTATTGAAGTATGATGGGGTGCTTTGATGGGGATTGCATTAAATGTGCAAATTGCTTTGGGTAATATGGAAATTTTAACATTGATTCTTCCCAGACATTAGCATGGTATGTTTTTCCATTTGTTAACATCTTCAGCTACTTATTGTCTCAGAGTTTCATAATTCTCTTTATAGAGATCTTTCATGACCTTGGTTAGGTAAATTCCCAAACATTTCATCTTATTTGGCACAATTGTAAAGAAAATAGAGTCCTTGCCTGTTTTTTTCAGCTTGACTATTATTGGTACATATAAATGGTACTGATTTGTAAGTATTGATTTTGTATCCTGAGATGCTAATGTATTCCTTGATCACTTCTAAGAGTTTTTTAGTTGAGTCCCTGGGATTTTCCAGGTATAAAATCATATCATCTGTGAATATTAAATGTTTGATCACCTCTGAACCTCTTTGCATACCCCTGATAGCCTTCTCTTGCCTGATTGCAATGGCTAAGAGTTCCATTACAATGTTAAAAAGCAGTGGTGACAATGGGAAACCATGCCTTGTTCCTGATCTGAGTGGAAATGTTTTCAATTTCAATCCATTCAATATGATATTGGCTGTGGGTTTGCTATAGATGGCCTCTATCAGTTTAGGGAAAGTCCCTTATATACCTATTATCTTAAGTATTCTGATCATGTGAGGATACTGGATACTGTCAAAAGCTTTTTTCTGCATCCATTGAGATAATTATATGGTCCTTGTATTTAGTTTGTTTATGTGATGTATTTTGTTTATATATTTACGTGTATTGAACCAACCTTGAGACCCTGAGATAAAACCCACTTTGTCATGTTGTATAATTCATTTGATGCATTGCTGGATTCTGTTTCCTAGGATCTTATTGAATATTTTTGCATCTATATTCATTAGAGATATTGGTCTATAATTTTCTTTTCTTGTTGGGTCTTTTCCTAGTTTGGAGATCAGAGTGATATTTGCTTCATAGAATGTGCTGGAGAGTATTCCTTCTATTTCTATGTTCTGCAAAAGGTTAAGTAATATAGGTACTAGTTCCTCCTTAAGGTTTTGGTATAATTTCGATGTGAAATGATCTGGTCCCGGATTCTTCGTTTTTGGGAGATTTCATATAGTTGAGGCTATTTCAGTATTTGAAATAGGTCTGTTCAGCATTTCAAATTATTTGAAGTTAAGTCAAGAATTGTGGCTTGCTTCCATGTACTGGTCAATTTCTTTTAAATTTTCACACTTCTGAGAATATAGTATTATATAATATTCATTAAGGATTCTCTGAAATTCTGAGGTGTCTGCTGTTGTTTCACCTTTGTCATTCCTAATTGATGATATTAGGGACTTTAATCTTCTATTATTGGTTAGGTTGTCCAAAGGTTTATCAATTTTGTTGAATTGTTCAAAAAACCAACTTTTTGATTTATTGATCTTTTGAATAATTCTTTTGTTTTTGATTTCATTTAATTCTGCTCTAATTTTAATTAATGATTTCTTTTCTTCTGGTTGGTTTGGGGTTGGAATGTTCTTCTTTTCCAGTTGCTTAAGATGTCCCATTAAGTTATTGACTTCCTCTCTTCACATTCTCTTGATGAAGGCTCACAATGCTATAAATTTCCCTCTTTTAACTGTTTTTGCAGTATCCCACAGGTTCTGATAATTTGTGTCATCATTATTGTTGTGTTTCAAAAATTTGGAAATTTTCTTCTTAATCTCATATATGACCCAGCTATCTTTCAGCATAAAGTGATTTAGTTTCCAGGTCTTTGTTTGAGTTTGCAGATATCTGTTATTGTTGAGTTCAACTTTTATTGTGTGATGATCTGACAAAATATAAGGAATAATTTCTATACCCTTAAATTTTCTGAAATTAGACTTATGACCTAAGATGTGATTAATTTTGGAGGATGTTCCATGGCTTGATGAGAAGAATGTGTATTCAGTTTTGTTAGGATGAAATGTTCTGTAGATGTCTGTTAAATTCAATTGTTGTATGGTGAAGTTTAAGTCCAAAATTTCATTGCTTAGTGTCTTTTTGGAGGATCTATCCAACACTGCCAAAGGGGTATAAAAATCTCCCGCTATTATGGTGCTGGAAGATATTAAATTTTTATGTCCATTAGGGTCACCCTTATAAATTAGGAGCATTCTTATTGGGTGCATAAATGTTTATATTTGAAATCTCATCACGTTGAGGTTTTCCCTTAACAGATATGAAGTGAACATCATTGTCTTTCCTTACTTTTGTTGATTTAATCTGCAAATAAAATTGTGAGCTCTGATTTTTTCTGATTTGTTTGCCTGGATTCCAGATGTCCATCCCTTCACTCTGAATCTATATTTATCCTTTAAGGTAAGATGAGATTCTTGTATGTAGAAGATATCTGGCCTGAGTTTTTGTATCCAATCAGTCAACCTGTGCCTCTTAAGAGGAAAATTTAAGCTGTTCACAGTAATTGAAAGTATTGATAAGCCTCGTAATATTTTGGATGTCAAGTTTTTGAAAGTCCAGTGAACATTTTAAATCTTTTCACCACTGTGAAAATTGTGTTTTGGTCAAGAATTTCACAATGAATTTACTTTGGTGGTAGAGCTTTGGGCTGATCATAATGGAGGATGGGTCTGGAAATTTCCTGAAGAGCTGGTTTAGTTATGGCAAATTACTTCAATGTGTGTATGCCACTAAAATATTTAACTTCTTTATCTTAAGTGAAGCTCAATTTAGCTGGATGCAGGATACTGGGATGAATGTTGTTTTGTTTTAGGAGGCTGAAGGTCGATGATCATCCTCTTCTAACTTGAGAAGTTGTAGCAGAAAGATATGCAGTCATTCTGATATGCTTTCCCTTATAGGTTATGATATTCTTATGTCTGGCTGTTTGCAGGATTTTCTCCTTTATATTAACTTTGGTGAAGTTAATTACAATGTGTCTAGAAGATGCTTCATTTGCATTGAGTTGTTCTGGGGTCCTGAAACTGTCTGCTATCTGAATTTCAGTATCTCTTCCCGTGCTTGGGAAGTTCTCCTCCATTATCTCTTGAAGTAGAGTATCTGTGCCTTTCGGATCATCCTCTTCTCCTTCAGAGATTCCTATGAGACAAATGTTTGCTCTTTTGGAGTGGTCCTACAATTCTCTCAGGGAATGATCTTCTTTTACTCTCCACTTGTATTTCTCCTTGAGCATTTGGGAGCATTCAAAAGCTTTGTCTTCAATGTCAGAGATCCTTTCTTCTGCATGCTCCATTCTGTTACTGAGGGATTATACTGTATTTCACAGATCTTTGAGGGCTACAAGTTCTTGCTTCAATGTGTCAAAATCTTGGTGATTTTGTCCTTGAATTCATTGTACTCTTGACACAACTTTTGATTTGCTCCTTGAATTTCTAATTCCAACTTTATCTTCATTCTGTTAATCCTATTTGCAATCCAAAATCTGAATTCGATTTCTGATGTAGCAGCCATTTGTTCGTGAGTGGGATCTTCTGTTGTGTCTCCTTTGTCATAACATGGGGGAGTTGATCTACCCTGATTATTCATGTTGCCAGAGTTTTTCCATGGATTCCACCCCATAATTATTTTTCACCATTTGGCTAGAGAAGCTAGTAAGATGAAATTTAATTGAGGACTCCTGGAGTTGTAATTTATCAGCCCTTTACCAAAGAACTGAGACTGGTGATTATGGCCTTTCCTCTAGAGCAGGGGTGGAGAACAAGTTCGACTACGCACTCGGAGATCGCTCCTCAAAGGTCCCTCCTCAGAAGCAGCATAACAAAATCCAAACTTGGCAAAGAGCCACAGTATACAAAATAATGATAAGAGGCAAAGAGCCGAAATTCATTTTGGCCGGGAGCCACATGCGGCTCTAGCCGCGTGTTCGCCACCCCTATTCTAGAAAGTGGGCAGGCTGCACCATGGTTTGGAGAATGAAGAGCAGGTTTGCAAGCCCACAAAGCAGAATGGACACCCACACGGAAAAAAAAACTGTATTTGTAAAGTGAGCTATCTTAACCCTCTTTATGAATCAGGTAGACCACAGATAAGTGAGTGAGGCAGGCAGGGTGGCCTCATATACAGAGGGCACCAACTTACAATGGTTCACTTATAGAAGTTCCATTTTACAATGGTGCAAAAGTACAATCCATTCAGTAGAAAGCCGTACCACATTCTTAGCAAGCTGCAGCTCCATCAGCAGTGGGATCACAGTGGTAAATCACAAATATTCTACCGTGACTGTTGCCAGATGATTTTCCCCACCTGGAGCAAATGTCTGAGCATGTTTAAGGTAGGGTAGGCTAAGCTATAATGTTTGGTATGTTAGGAATATTAAGTGCTTTTCTGACTTGATATTTTCAACTTAACGATGGGTTTACCAAGACATAACCCTATCATAAGCCAAGGCCCATCTGTATAGGGGTGTGTTCTCAGTGTCGAGCTGGGTAAGGTCTTTATTCCTGAAGGTTACCGATTTTCTAGGCCAGTGTTCCTTTGTCTGGCTTTCTTCTTTCCATTACAACTCTGTAAGGGTAGAGGTTTAGCTGTAGAGAGCTGAGAGCAGTGTAATGGTTCTTGTCCAACACCATTTTCATCAGGTCAAACATTAACTCCAAGAGTATGTTTACTGTCTTATTTCTTTAGCATCTCTTAGCTTGTGTCTCTCAGTTTGTATCTCTTAGGAAATTTATTTCATCATTAGTTTAACTAAAAAAACTCTACAAATATATTCCTCACATTCTCTGTTGAATAAGGGTTTTTTTGCTTCACCTTTTTTTATTTCAAAATATTAATTAAGGAGTACAAATGTTTTGTTACATGAATATCTTATACAATGCTTAAGTTAGGGCTACTGCTGTACCCATCACCATGACAGTGTTCATTGTACCCAATAGGTAGGTTTTTATCCCACACCCATCCTCCCCTTCTTGATTTTTTCATGACCTTTATATTGCTTTGTGCCCATGCGTACCCATTTTTCAGCGATGGGCACTTAGATTGATTCCCCATCTTTGCAATTGTGAACTGAAGTGCAATAAACATTTAAATGCAGGTGTCTTTTTGATAAAATGACTTCATTTCCTTTGAGTAGATATACTCAGTGGGATTACTGGTAGGTCTAATTCATTTCCTGTGGACTCTCCATACTGATTTCCGTAAAGGTTGTACTAATTTCCAGTCCTACCAACAGTGTATATCCCTTCCTATCTCTCTGCATTCACATCAGCATCTATTGTTCTTTGACCTTTTAATAACGGCCATTCTGATAGGGGTTAGGTGGTATCTCATTGTAGTTTTAATTTGTATTTCTGTGGATAATTAGTGACAAGCATTTTCTCATATGCTTGTTACCCATTCATCTATCTTCTTTTGACAAACTTCTGTTAATGTCACTGGCCCACTTTTTGATGGGGTTATTTGTTTTTTTCTTGCTGATTTGTTTTGAGTTCTTTGCACAGGATATCAATCCTTTGTCAGATGTATAGTTTGCAAATATTTTCTCCTAATCTATAGGTTGTCTATTCACTTTGTTAATTATTTCCTTGGGTTGTGTGGAAGCTTTTTCATTTAATTCTCATTTATTTTTTTTTGTTGTTGTTGTTGCTATACATATTTGCCTTTGGGGGTCTTAGTTATAAATTCTTTGCCAAGGCCCATTCTTACACGTTCCTCTAGAATTTTTATGGTTTCATGAGTTATATTTAAGCATTTAATACACCTTG
>CAUYPK010016300.1:0-64921 GCA_963574355.1 Loris lydekkerianus | reverse complement strand
AGAACATAGTGAGTAAAGCAAGCAGACAGCCCTCAGAATGGGAGAAAATATTTGCAGGTTATACCTCCGATAAGGGTCTAATAACCAGAATCCACAGAGAACTCAAATTTATTAGCAAGAAAAGAACACGTGACCCCATCTCAGGGTCGGCAAGGGACTTAAAGAGAAACTTCTCTAAAGAAGACAGACGCAAAATCTACAAACACATGAAAAAAAGCTCGTCATCCTTACTCATCAGAGAAATGCAAATCAAAACTACTTTGAGATATCACCTAACCCCAGTAAGAGTAGCCCACATAACAAAATTCCAAAACCAGAGATGTTGGCGTGGATGTGGAGGAAAGGGCACACTTCTACACTGCTGGTGGGAATGCCCACTAATATATTCCTTCTGGAAGGATGTTTAGAGAATACTTAAGAGACCTAAAAATAGACCTGCCATTAGATCCTATAATTCCTCTACTAGGTTTATACCCAGAAGACCAAAAGTCACAATATAATAAAACATCTGTACCAGAATGTTTATTGCAGCCCAATTCATAATTGCTAAGTCATGGAATAAGCCCAAGTGCCCATTGACCCACGAATGGAGTGGCAAATTGTGGTACATGTATACCATGGAATATTATGCAGCGTTAAAGAGAGATGGAGACTTTACCTCTTTCGTGTTTTTGTGGATGGAGCTGGAACATATTCTTCTTAGCAAAGTAACTCAGGAATAGAAGAAAAAGTATCCAATATACTCAGCTCTACTATGAAGCTAAATTATAGCTTTCACATGAAGGCTATAGCCCCAAAATAGCAAAAGACCTATGGGGAAAGGGCCAAGGAAGAGGAAGGGAGGGAGAAGGTTAGCGTGGATAGAGGGTAATGGGTGGGGCCACATCTATGGTGCATCTTACAAGGGTACAGGAGAAACTTACTAAATCCAGAATTCAAATGTCTTCATATAATAACTAAGAAAATACCATGAAGGCTATGTTAAGCAGTTTGATGAAAATATTTCAGATTGTATATGAAACCAGCACATTGTATCTCTTGCCTGCACTAATGTGCGCAGCTATGATTTAATAATAATAAAAAAAAAAAGAGAGAGAAAGAGAGAACAAATCTCACAGGTTCAAAGAAGAACTACAAGGAAGTGCTTAATCAATGTGTATTGTTCTGTTTCCACCGTGTCCCACAGCCTTGAAGCAGCCTGGGCGCGCCCACAGCTGGCTGCAGCGCACACACCACGAAAGCAAAGGGGCTACTCAGGTCTCTCCGTCTCGAAAGAGACTTTGCCAAAGACTAGATTATTTTTTAAATCTATTTTTGCAGTGAAAGGAAGCCGCAGGCATCTGAATACTGGCTCCCAGGCCCAACACCTAATTTCTGCCAGGGCGTGAAGAGCGCCTTCTGAAACTGTGCCTCTGGAATTTGGGTTGGTTTAAACGAGATTGGATCACTTGGGTGGCTTTTGTTTTTGTTTCCCGGTTCTCCTTCCTTCTGGTTTTTCTTTCCTCCAAAGAACACTGTGTACTCACCACAGGTACTCCTGAGCATCCCAAAACACAAATCCTGATTCATTTTTTAAAGACCGGGGCTTGAAGGCTTGTCTTGTATTTTTGTTTTTCCCCAGCTATAGTCTGCTTGTGCCAACAAAATGAGTGTATTCATTTTATTTTTAAAAACCTCCTACAAATTTTCAGTGACTCTTTCAGGATAAAATATTCATACCTTGACTCCAAATTACAGTTGGGAGCGTAACCACTCAACAAGTACTTTCAGTCCAGATTCATTTTAGATGCATGAAGCGGGAGAAGGAGACTTGGGAAACACAAAGTCTCCTTTGAAGGAGAGAAATCCTGAATGAAGAAACGAGGGCGAGGACGCTGCCATCGCAAACCAACCCGAACGCCTCTGCTGCAGTCTCAGAGTTATTTAGGGTACAGGAGCGAGCTTTGGCAAGCAGAGAAGGTGGCCACAGGATGGGGACAACTGAAATGAGGAACTGCTTGGACAATGAGCTGATGTAGAGAATTAAGGTAAGTCAATTAAATATGACTGTGTTCCAGCTCCATCGACGTGTACCAGAATTATTCAGCACACGTAGTTTCTACGGTGAGAGTTTAGTCGCATGTACAGCAGACAGCTAGAAAGTTGATTTTACTAGGTATTTGGATGCTGGAAAAAAACATGATCTAGATATTCAAAGCCTGCTTCTTGATTTCCGTGAAGCGCTACCTGGCAGGTCTGGTTGCAAATCATTTTGCAAATGCAAATCCCGTTCTCAAAAGTTTCAGGACTTTTTCTTTTCAGTAATCCTCAGAACTGTTATAATCCTAGTGTAGATATTTTTAGAAGACAGACATTGCTTTGAATCAAGCCTCCAGACTTTTTAAATGGAGACATTTTACAAATTGCAAGTGAGAGATTTTATTTGACAATGGTTTGAGAAACATTTACTAGTGTTAGTGAAGTCTGCTGGGCTGTGAGCTCTTTGAGCATTAAAAACACACAGTGACAGGCAATTCTTTCTGCCAGGGAGGTTATACTTTGCTAACATTTTAGCAAACCTAAACCTAGTAACTCACCTTTACTAGGAAAGGCTTCACATAACTCGAAGTGCAGAGGTGGAGAAGCTCTTGAGTTGGTTTGATTCTTGGACCCAGTAAAAATGTGAAGGCCCCCAAGTCTGTTTTTCGAGTCTTCTTTCTATGTGCCCAGCAGCATGCAGGGCTGCAAATGGACCCCAGAAGCTCTCAGCATGACCAGGAAGGGACAGCAGAGGAGCAGTGCAGCTGTGTTCCCAGACGCCTGCTGTCCGCAGGGAAGGCGAAGGGGGACCTCTCAGCATAGTGCTGGGTGCCAAGGTACTTGCCAGGGACAGAAGTTCCAGACAAAGCCTTTTTCTTAATGAATACCAAGGGCACAACTGAGCTAGAATATTCAAATCAGGACAATCATTTCAGGGTCCAGTGGAAGAGTGGTAAATTTTTTTTTTTTTTTTTTTACATATGCATGTGTTTATTAGGTCTCCATTTTTTTGCCTTCACAAAATTAAAAGGGCTTAAATTTTAATAACAATCACAATGTTTAAAATAAGGATTAGAAACAAAAACTTCATAAAGAACGAATGAACATAAATACATTCAGGAAAGGAATCAGACAATTGCTACATCAAAATATTAAGCAATATTAATAATAATAATAATGCAAAGAAAGTAACATTCACATCATCAAATAAGAGTATGTCTATTACAAAATGCTTTGACTCTGAGGTTCAGTATGGAGTCCTCAGTTAAGAGTGGTAAATTTTAAAAAGTCAAATTCAGGCATCAAGAAATTAGAAGAATTTCAGAACCATCTAGAAAGCCCACTGCAGGTCCAGTCTGTGGGCCAGGGCAGAATACACGGACACATCTCAGAGCCTAGAAGGGGGAGACGCCACGGCAAAGGCTTTACGCCAGCCTGGTCTGGGTCATCTCATAAAGGGCAGTCACATTTCAAGAAACTCAAGGCCCAAAGCATAGTCTCTGTGCAATGGAACATAAGCCAGTGGGAAAATGAAATATCTCAGGGCAAATTCAGCTAGTCTATCACTGTCCCCACCCCCCACCCCCATAACCAGCAGCATGACGATTGTCACTCCCGTTCTATCTCCTGGCTGGCCCACTAATTTCCTACTAATAATGACACTCTCTATCTTGATTCTCAAGTGCCCTATCTGGAACTGAGTTCTATTATAAATATGCTAATGATGCTCATTAGCAGGACCGGCCAGGTTCATCTCAGGCAGCTGCAGAAAAGGCAAGGACATCGCCTTCCCACTCTCCCAGATCAGGCAGGAGACAGCACCACGAAGGGCAGCCGACACTGTGACGTGTTTTATGCACCTAGAGATGAAAAGAAGGAAAAGGCAGAGAGGCACCCCATCTTCCAGACTCCTGCAGAGAGGCACCCCCTCTTCTCAGACTCCTGCAGAGAGGCAACCCCTCTTCCCAGACTTCTGCAGAGAGGCACCCCCTCTTCCCAGACTCCTGGACCTCTCCTCCTCTTGCTCATTTCTCAGTTGCAATGTTTATCTATTTTCCTTTTTCTAGAATACTCTGTTCCTAGAGAGTCAATCTACTACTTTAACTATCTGACATCCCAGTTTAGAAAGCTTCCACTCCTCCCACTTCCCCCCAGGTAAGATCTGGGATTCTGGGGCTGGCTTTCAAGGCCCAGCACCACTGGGCAGTCTCTGACCTCCCTGACCATCTCCCTCCACCCCCTCATGCTGGGCCCACATTCCAGCCCTCCTGCCTCATCACTGTTTCCAGAGCACTTCTGTCCTCTTGCTACACAGCACTGCTCATGCCATCCTCCCAAATGGGACGTTCTCCCATCAAGACCCTGCTTAAATGCCACTGCCGTGACCTTCCCACCGAGCATCTCCAGCAGTTTGCATGACTGTCATCTGGCACCCCAGCTCACCACATGTTGGGAGGATTTAGGTGTGCAAGGCCCTGGAGGGCCGAGGGCACCTGTCACGCTCACCACCGCACCTGTAGTGCTCCATGCACAGAAGGAACATGATAAGTATGGGCAGAATGGAGAAGCCAGGAGAATTGACAGTTCTGAGTCATCTCTTAGTATCTTACTGCTCGAATCATCACTTCCATACTAACATGTATGTCATATGCATTAACATACACATACATGTATATGAGTAACATGTATGACTCTCTGTATCGGGTGTCAGGACTGCCATCCCAAAGTACCCAGACTGGGTGGCTTAAATGGCAGAAATTTATTTTCTCACAATTCTGAGATGAAGGTACAGGCAGGTTTGTTTCCTTCTGAGGCTTCTGTTGGTTTGTAGTTGGCCACATTCCCCCCCTGTCTCTCCATGTGGCCATTCCTCTGGGTCAGTCTGTGTCCCAATCCTCTCCTTTTTTTTTTTTTTTTTTTGGCTGGGGCCGGGTTTGAACCCGCCACCTCCGATATGTGGGGCCGGCGCCCTACTCCTTTGAGCCACAGGCACCACCCTACGTTCCCCTCTTCTTAAAAGAACAGTAATCATATTGCTTCAGGGCCCACTTTAATGACCACAGTTAGCCCTAATTACCTTTTTGAAGACTCTACCTCCAAATATCATCACCTTCTGAGGAACCCGGAGTTCAGATTTCTACATACAAATGTGGGGTCACAACTCACCCGGTAACAGTGTATAGTATGTATATTACACACGTTGTGTTTATTTATGCACACATCAGTATATATATACACACACACATTTGCCATTTTTCACAATAAAAGTCAGTAAGGTTGAGTATATAAAAATCAAAGTAATAATTTTTGGGTGGCACTTGTGGCTCAAGGAGTAGGGCACCGGCCCCATATACTGGAGGTGGTGGGTTCAAACCCAGCCCTGGCCAAAAACTGCCAAAAAAAAAAAAAAAAGAAAAAATCAAAGTAATAAATCTAGATGAAGTATGAAATTATGTATAACACAGTATTCAGTTTTTAAAAGGCTGAAGCATCAAGTTTATTATCATTATCATTAGGTAAATATGTGGCATATGACTTAAATGATTTTATGTTGGGGTGGCGAAATTCAATCTGTTTTTCATGATTCAATAATGTTGTGTCAGGATTGACACTCTGCACTGATGTTCCCACATGCTAGGAAAAAAAGTAGCTCCTTTATTTCCAGTAATTAGCTCAACTGTGAATTTTCCCCCCACCTCTACACCTCTATCTCTCTAATGATTGTGGGGGGCGATGGGGGTATTGGGGGGCCGGGGGCTGCACAAGCTGCTCACAGAAAGAATTAGTCTCATCTACTTAAGCTGCAATGGACAGTTTATAATCCCATCTATTCTAAAGCAGGTGCAGAAAAGCTTCCTTAGAATAGATGGGATTATAAACTGCCCGTCTTCCTGCCACAGTTGATTTTCTTTCTCTCCTTCCCTCTCTTCAAGATGCCTTAGGTTCAGGAAATGCTTACACACCCTCAAGTATTAGGGGAGGCCCTCGTCCCATTCCAGGAACTCCCCTACCAGGTAAAGGACATCACCTCTCACCTGATCTAGGCAACATCATCCAGGGCCACTGCAGAGTGCTGGTCCAGGAAGGACCTTTGGGGACTTGTGTGAGTTCCCTTTACTAGACCAAGGGCCGAGGGGTTTACATACATGGCTCCATCATCCAGGGCCACTGCAGAGTGCTGGTCCAGGAAGGACCTTTGGGGAGTTGTGTGAGTTCCCTTTACTAGAGCAAGGGCTGAGGGGTTTACATTCATGGCTCCATCTTCCAGGGCCACTGCAGAGTGCTGTCCAGGCAGGACCTTTGGGGAGTTGTGTGAGTTCCCTTTATTAGAGCAAGGGCTGAGGGGTTTACATTCATGGCTCCATCTTCCAGGGGCACTGCAGAGTGCTAGTCCAGGCAGGACCTTTGGGGAGTTGTGTGAGTTCCCTTTACCAGACCAAGGGCCAAGGGGTTTACATACATGGCTCCCTCTCATCTTCGGGGGACTGGAGATCGTCTGAGTCTCAACCACGTCCACCTCCAGTCCCCAGCTTGAACTCTGCCACTGAACAGCCATTGTCCCAGTGACCCTGACCCTGGTGAACCACAAGGAGCTTCATACATGACCTCCATCACTGTACTCAAGCATCTCCTGTGAGTACAGTGCCTGGCTCCCTTCCTTTCCATGGAAGTAGTAAACACCATGTCAAGACCCTTCATTAAAAACTCACTCCCTTTTTTGCTATTCTAAAACTGTCCTTCCATGTAGGGGGGTGGTGTGGGGGAGGGAAACAGGAGCCTGTTTCCAGAGGTCTTTGGAGTCTTAGAGGTTTCCACATCCCTCCCTAGTCTTGAGAATTGGCCCTAAGGAAGGACAGCCAGGGCCCCACCTGTTACTCCCCTCTCTCTCCCTCTGACCTCCTCTCGAGAATCAGGAAGCTTTCCCCATCTACCTTGTGTTTCTGAGCAGTGGTTGGACATGATCTCCTATAAGCTCCCTTTGCCTCGGCTTATAGTAAAGCTTTAAGGTATGAACCGGTCAGTCCTCATTTTTGACAAAAGGAAGAATCTAAGGTTTAGAATCTCTTCTGCTCTTTTCTTAGAACCAGCTTTTCACTTATTTTCTTGTTGTGGACTTGAGATGGAAAGAGCTAAGCCTCGAAATAGGTCAAAGGCATTTTGCTTTTGGCCTCTGATGTTCAGAGAGTGGTCCCCAAAATAGCAGATTGGCCCATAGACTTGTCAGAAATGCAGACTGCCAGATCCCCAGCCCTTCTGAATTGGCATTCTGTCACAAGACCTGCAGGTGACTTGGGAACAGTGAGATGCACTTATCAAGGAAAAAAACTCAACCCCTCCCTTGGGGATTCATGTTCATTTCCATAGTGGATGGGTTGAAAAAGAACATGACTTATGAATGGATGAAGAAGGCATTGATATACTATTTTCAATACTAATTAGATGTGTGCCTTTGTTAAAACCAAGCCCATGGAAAGAGGCAAATCCTTTCCAAACCTCCAAAACTGGTAAATGGTCCATGAGATGAGTTCTCAGACCCACTCAGTTTACACCAGGTGACCGGGCAGCCAGAGATTGCCAAAGCCCTTGTCCCCCACAGTCTTTGCGGGTAATAGGATCGATGGCGGCTCTCGGAGAACCATCACTGCACATGGGGCAGGCTTGACTCCTGCAGGGTCTGGAGGACCCAGCCACCGTTATCTTCCTTAAGTGATGAAGAAGCTGTCGGCTAAGTAACCTGCCTAATGTTACCCAGCTCATAGCTGACAGAACCAGGGACTTAAATAAAGCTTTTGACCCTAAATTTCATGCTCTTTATCACAGACCTTGCTGCCACCTGCCAGTTGGCTGTGTTCACCAGGTGAACTTCTTCTATCCAGACCACCTGTGAGGTTAGCTGAGAAGCCTCAGGGAGGAGCAATTACTGACAGAATCCTGAGAATTAAAAAAGCCTGGCAGGGGCTGATGAAGGACCCTTGGGGACAGGGAAGCAGGCTCCTCAGACATCAAAGGGCATGACTCAGGGACGGTCCTGCCCACTGTGTTGACACAGTTGCAGGGAAAAAGGGCTCCGATGAAGAACACCAAAGCAAAGCTAAAGCAGAGCTGAGGTTCTTCCCAGCCCAGACCCAGCTCCTCACACATTTCAGAGACAGTGGTGTCAATATGCAGAACAGAGGGGCCTTCCCCCGCTCTTGTAACATTTCATACAAATTCAACAACAGCTATTCCAGGTTCCTGGGAAAATGCTAGTTTTAGCAGCACCTGTGAAATATTTTAATGTAGAATTGTCTACTGATCTGGTAGCCAAAGGCCTCCTTCCCAGTCCCCTCCCAAGCACACAGTCTCAGGAGAAACAGTGGAGATCCACCCACCTGCCTACATAACATTGAGAAAACGGATTCCTCTGCGTTTTCTTCTAGAAAGGAAGATGATCTCTGAGGAGAAAAGCAGTTTAAGGAGAGGGACCAACCCCACCACCAAACCCTCAACACCTGCACAGTCACGACCTGCCCCCCCAGTTGGCACAGCCCGCCAGCCACTCAACTCACCCCTTCCTGCCCTCCAAGCTCAACCAGATCCAGGACCTCTGCTCTGATGCTTGTATTTGGCTGCTGCTGAGCGCCGGTGTTCATTCAGGGCCCCCAGAGAACGCACACCGGGAGACAGACAGCAGCCATCAGGTAGATGTCGAGGCCTCCTGGAGCATTCATTATGGGGGTTGTTCTGAGCACTCCTTTAAACATGCAAATCCCTTCAGCACAGGGGCTGTGGTTGAGATGGAATCTTAGAATATGAATCAAGGCTCAGCCCTTTCTTTTGATCCTCAGATCATAAAATCTGAAACATTTCAAGTTGGTGTGTCTGCGTCTGTGTCTTTTTTGCTCATTCAGAGGACGTTAAGACCTGACTGTCTTGCTGTCCAAAACAAGCTTAGGAAATGGGAAATAGTCCATGAGATGCTATCTAGTTGTTAGAAAGTTGAAATGATTAATGTCTAGAACATACAACTCTATTACAGAAAAGGCCATTGGGATGGTGATAAAAATGAAGACAGGGCAGAATTTTCAGATAAATTCTGAAGGGTCTTGTGACTGATTTAAGGTCCCATTAACCTCATGGGGATCTAATCAAAGGCTTCCGGTTGGAAGTAAATTGGAGACTGAGGAGTGAGAGTTCTTACAAGGACAGGAGAAATTCCAGTACTTTGTAGGAATGGCTGGAAAATGGGATGTCCCTTTTCGCACATTGGCACAAAAGTGCTAGGGTCAAATTATAAGAGCCTTCCTTTGCGGTCTATACTCTATTTGAGCTCCTCGTATATTTTCCTGTCTCTGGTATTCAGCGATTACTATGGGGATTTTCCAAGATGGTATTATTTTATCGGAAGCTCTATTTACTGCAAGTGAATCACCTCTCCAGAAAGCTCCAAGCAAGGCAATCTACCTTCTTTTTCATAGGGTGCAGAGTTCGCCATTGCTGAAGACTTCAGCTGCCTCTTCCAACTCTGAGTACTGCAAATGTGTTTCTAGGTCTCTGCTCAGGCTGGGTGTCCGTATCTGCCTTCTTTCAAGAAGAGCAAAGGTCTTGGGCTCAGCGAGCATTTTAGTGGCGAGGAGGGCTTTCCGTTCCCTCCTTGTTGCTAAATCTCTAGCGAACAGAAAATGTTTGCTCTGTTCTTCAATGTTTTTCCTAAAAAAATGGAAAAGTAGCAATTCTACATTCAGAGGCATCTTTCCCAGTAGCTCATTTAATAGGAACAGTTGTAGCTGGCAGAATATAATTTTTGGCAAATGCAGATGACTCGTCACCCATGAACCTGAAAATTGGAAGCCTGGTCTATATGGAAGGAGTTAGAGGGGACTTGTGGCCTCTGCACACTTGGGGATGCAGATGTGGGAACCTCACACATCAACCTGCCTCTCCTTTCTATGTCAACTATTCTTAAAGATATTATCAAAGAATTAAACCAAAAGCACACTTAACCTTACAACGATTAAAAAGGCATTCGTCATTTCCCTGTCTGATGGCTAAGGACCTGAGGCTCAGGGAGGATGAAGCTTCTAAACTCTTGCCATTAGGAAAAGGAGGCAGGAGAACTTACACAGGTGGTGCCCAGACCCTGAATGCAGTCCCTCAGCCCAACTTCTATCTGCCAGAATCTGCACCATTGTGCTTGAGGGTGTTTTCTGACAGCAGAACGCTACCTACCCAGAGAGGACTGGACATGCCTCTCAGAGAACTCAGACTCCTAGTGACAGTAGCCGGGGAGTAAAGACCTCAGGACCTCAGCCTTGGTAGGGATGGGTCTCAAGTGCAAGCTCGCTCTGGCTCCCAGAGTCCCCGCAGGGTGGAGCCTTGGTGCCCACAGAATTGCCGCAGGCTCTGTGATGCGACTTCGAGCCTTTCTTTCCTTCCTTGTCTCACTTCCTCACTCCCCTCCCTGCGTTTCCTCACTCCCCTCCCTACTCTACTTGTGCTCAAATCCTTGCTTCAGGGTAGCCACAACTGAGACACGGGGCTTTTGACACTGGGCTTTATATTTCCATTTTACCTGACACTTCCCTGTCAGTTTGGAGTTTTCTGAAGAAACCTCCATAGACCTGCTCTCCCAGAAAAGTAGATTCTCCTTCCCGAACTGGGCTGTCTCCAGGATTGCGTGGAAACCAAAGGGAATGGTCCACCCCAATATTCTCGCTCTTCACCGGGGATTCACGCTGCAACCTCCTTGATGGTGGGTGGTCTTGGCTGGGTCTCGGGAGACAGGGAGCCTCTGAGCTGAAGAGCAGCCCGGGGTGTGTTTATAGAGTCGGAGGATCAACTGGAGGGAGTGGAAAGGAGGCAGGGGAGCACAGAGGGGGGACCTGAGCCCACCACCCAGCCTTGGCCAATGCCAGGGGGAGCCACAGAGCTAGTCTAACCCTGAAGAGTCGTCCAGACCAGGCTGAGATACCTGGGTCTTAGACACACTCATCCATTAGTACCAAATGTGAGCCACCCTGGAAAAAGCCATGACCTCACGGGTGGTAATCTCTGTAGCTGGCCTGACCCCGGACATAACTGACAGCTAGGGCCACCCCAGCAGCAGGCTAACAGGCCCAGTGACACCTGAGTGTCAGTGTCCACCTGTGTGGTGGTCCTGGCTCCAACTTCACTTTCCTCCACTCTGCGTAGAGAGGATTCACTCCAAACCCACGCTGGGATTGACTCTCAGTGACTCTCCATCCTCAGGAGAAGAGGCCCAGCTCCTGAGTTTGCAGGCTCCTCTGGCCAGCCCTCCTTTGCCCTCTACCAGCTCCCAGCCATTTCCAGGAAGCTCCTTCCCTAACAGCCACTGCAAAGTTGCTCCCACGCCTTGGGGTGGTTTTTCCCTCCACTAGAGGAGCTCTTTGTCCCTCTCAGCCTGACACACTCTTCCTTGTCCTCCAGGCTCTGGTGTAAACATAGCCCCCACAGGCAGGAGGCACGGCCCTCCCAGCCCAGAAGAGTGAATTTCTCTGGTCTCAGAGGCATAGGACCTTGCCGTCACAATAACACACTGGGTGTGTTTATGTCTGTTCCCGGTCTGCTCCCAGCCCTGTGAACTCGGAAGACATTCATGTTGAGCGCATGGGATGTTTTTCAACCTTTTTTATCTTACAGCACACTTAAACCTATAGTTAAACTTTGTGGCATATTCCAGTTACATTGATCAATATATATATATATATACACACACACTTATTTTACCTTGAACTTACTTAAAAAAATTAATTAATGATCTTTAAAAATTTTCAAGGCACAGCTAAGATCTTCTCATGGCAAACTAGTGTGCTGTGGCACATCAGTTGAAAATCACTAGAATATTGGCTAAGCTGCTCTGGGGAATGGACAAATATGACTTTACATGAAAGCTAATACCAAATTAGTTCATTTCTCCAACACAACTGTGGCCAAAAGTGAACGGGGCAAGGATCATTTAACGTGAGGCTTTCAGCGAGCTTTTACTCCCACGACTCTTCTCCAGAGACTGTCCTTGGGCTCCTGGAGACACCTGACAGCCTCCCATGGAGGACTTCATAGCCTGGGAAGCATGACACCCCTAGTCCCAGGAAGGCCCATAACCAGTGTGGTAAGCCTCACTCGTATCCTAGGGTCCCTCTCGGAATCAGTCGGAAGCCCCTTTGTGTGTGACTTGGCTTGAGATGGCCCTCGCTCAGCCTCCCACCTTCCCCCACTTTCTTACCAACTTCTCTTAGAAACACTGCCTTGGTAAACGGCAGGCACCTGTGTCCTGTTTCGGGGTGCTACTTCTGCCAAAATCTCGAGACAGCAATGATAATAGATTGACTGAAGCCCTGTACTGCAGTTAAAAGTCAGAGGCCATTCTATGTGTATTAACATGGGAAGATCCTAAGACATACTTTTGTGCAGAAAAGCAAGTTTAAATATATGTATGCTAAAATATTATTTAAGAAAAGAATATATTGGGCAAGCCATGGTGGCTCATGCCTGTAATTCCAGCACTTGGGAGGCTGAAGTGGGTGGTTTGCCTGAGCTTACAGGTTGGAGACCAGCCTGAGACAGAGCAAGACCTCGTCTCTAAAAATAGCCAGGCATTGTGGTGGGCACCTTTAGTCCCAGCTACTTGGGAGGCTGAGGCAAGAGAATTGCTTAAGCCCAGGAATAATGAGGTTGCTGTGAGCTGTGACACTACAGCACTCCACCAAGGGTGACAAAGTGAGACTCTGTCTTAAAAAGAAAAAGAAGTGAAAAGTAAGGAAAATAATATATTCAGCAATGCTATTAGAAAGATAAGAAATGCATTCTCTTCCCCACCTTCTGCTCCCACGGCCTTGTGCTGAGCTGACTCCTACTGTGTTTCCTGGCAATAGGGAAAGCTGCCGCTGACTGTGGGACCTCTGTGCCCATTCATAAACTACGTCGCTTGGAAAAGGGGAGAATTCTCATCAATAGGAGCAAATTTTCCACTTTTTATGGAACAGGTGGCTGTTAGTCAGCTGAAGGGAATGTGACTTTCAGTTGCCAGAAATGAATCCAATAACCTGATGTATGGAACATGGCAAAGGTCCCCCAGGCTGGTCTGAAGCAGCTGGTGTGGGTCAGGGGCAGAAGATTAGCTCTGGCCGCTGAGGGTCCTTCCAGAAATGAGGATGGAAGTAGCTTCTGTCAGATTCGGGTCACCAGGATAGCATCAGCAGCATGGGAAATAACTCTGTAGGTGGAAGAGAGAGAAAAGTGTGGGGCTGATTCAAAAACAGAAAGGGAGTTGGAAAGGGGAATGGGTAAACAGCCTGGAAATGGAAGGGGACAGGAGGCTTTTGAAAACATTTGGAAGCTGAACCTTCCAGGACCGTGGGAAGAGGATAGGAAAAGGAGGGGCACAATTTTAGTGTGAAGAGTTTAGGAAGAACTGGGATTAGGGAGAGGCTGGGGTTGTCAGTAGGAAAGTGCAACACTGACTTTAACCTCCAAGGGGAAGGAGGACCATGGAATTGAAGCCAGGCCAAGCTCTCTGCTAGGAAGGATCACAACTGAGGAGACACAGTCTTTGGCCCACAGCTCAGAACAGCGATTATATCATTCACAAAGAAAGAGATAATCTTCTCAAATATGTGGGGCTATTTTGAGCAAATGTGTTTGTGTTTTAAAAGTGTTGGTTTTGGTTACATTTGAGAGGACAAATCATAAACACAGCATAATTCATTTCTCTGTGTAAAATGTTGAGATCTTTGCAGGTGTAATGCTGGGAAGCTTCAGAAAAGGAAAAGTCACATTGTTCAAATGTTCACAATTCCCTGGACAAGACTCTGGCTAGGCTTTCTTCCTGTGTCTCCGTTCATTTCAGCCTCACCTGGCTGGAGGAAGGGCTGTCTCTCATGATTCTTATTTTTCAGATGGGAAATCTAATTCCTTGTGAGGAGAGCTAATGGGCTCTGAGGCACCTGTGTGTAGTGTGGGCACCCACAGTCAGCGAGGCATTTCCCACTCCAATGCAGGTACCCAGTGTGAAGGGTGGGCACCCACAGTCAGTGAAGCATTTCCCACTCTGATGCGGGTACCCTGTGTGTAGGTGGGCACCCACAGTCAGCGAGGCATTTCCCACTCTGATGCAGGTACCCTGTGTGCAGGTTGGGCACCCACAGTCAGTGAGGCATGTCCCACTGCAATGCAGGTACACGCATGTTTATAATGGAATCAGCGGTTTTTCAAGACTACACATTCTTTACCATGCAAGATGCACTGAGAGCTTCTATTCTCTTTTTTCCCAATACTTTTAATGAAGTAAATTGCCATCACAACACATTAATAAGTTATTAGATGGAGTTTGAAAAGCCGTCACGGGGATTTGTTGTAATCTGATTTTATTCCTCTCAAACCAGTGCTTACAGGTAAACTGTGAGTTTTAAATTTAAAGTCACATAGAATCTGTCCTCTGTTCCTCCACCTACCCATCCTCCACCCATTCATCCAACCCACCATCAATCTACCCATTCAATAAACATTTATTTATCATACAGAATTATGGTCTGGGCTCGGTGCCTGTGGCTCAAGCAGCTAAGGTGCCAGCCACATACACCTGAGCTGATGGGTTCGAATCCTGCCTGGGCCTGCCAAAAAACAATGACAGCTGAAACCAAAAAAATAGCCGGACGTTGTGGCAGGCACCTATAGTCCCAGCTACTTAAGAGGCTGAGGCAGGAGAGTCGCTTGAGCCCAGGAGTTGGAGGTTGCTGTGAGCTGTGATGCCACAGCACTCTACCCAGGGTGACAGCTTGAGGCTCTGTCTCAAAAAAAAAAAAAAAGAATTATGGTCTGGAATCCTCATTACAGGAACTGATGCTATCTTATCTACTCTGCGATCCCCAGGTAGAAAACCTGGACTCATCAAAGCAGGCAAAAAAATCAGTAAATGGTGGAAACACACCCTACAAATACCCAACTGAGCAATTGCAGATGGTTCTAAAGCTAGCATCATTGGGTAGCCCGCTACCCCTCTCCCCACAGAAAAAGGAAATCTCCCTGCAGATGACCAACCACAAAGGCACAAAAACATGTAAAAAATGATAAGGGAAAGCAGCCGGTCACTGTAGCATTCCAAGATGTTGGCACTGGAGGTCTCACGCAGCATGAAAAATGAATAAGGAAATGAGACCTGAAATCGTCCGTGTCCAGAGAGCTCTCACTTTTTGCTTCTGAATTTATTGTGAGTCCCGCCAAGCGTTACCACAGTCTGTTTAAAATTACACCGTTTGCTTTATTTAATTTTCTCCTGCAGTCATAAATATTAATTAAGTGAAGCCACATAGGGCCTGCATTTCAATCCTTTTACTTCCTGAGGACCATGAGCAATTAGTAGCCACAGCAATTTAAGTGCTAGCTGTTTAAGTCTGCCCTGTGACATCCACTTTTTTCCTTTTAAAATTAAGTCAGATTTATTAAATTGTAGTGATTTCTTTTTCCTACCTAACTTCTCCTGGTCTGTGAGTGTTCCTTACATGATTTCTTTCCTTTCCAACTATGTTTCCCCTGCAGAAGACTGGCTCATTTTCTCTAAAACATGGTGCAGAAAAAGTATATGTTTCGGTTAATAAGGGCTAAAAATACTTGTGTGCAGCATGTCAGCCATCCAGTGTTTGTTTAGAATTGTTTTATGACAAAACTAGAAGAGATTATTATTAAAAATCATGAAGATACAAAATAAAAGGTCGAAGTCCTCTCCCAACCTTTCCAAGTGCCTTCCAGGGATGTCATTGTTAATAGCTTGTTATATAAACTTCAGACCTTCTCCATGTACTGGCAAACATAGTTGGCATTTATTTTTACAAAAACTAAATCAAATTAACTATATTCTGCTTCTATTTAACTCTTCATTATAAAAATGTTTATACTTTATTATTTCACAAAATTCTGTTATTCTTTATACCACCTGGATGATACGCCACCATAAAGTTGGGTTATTGTTTATTTAACTATATTCCTCTAGATTTAAGATCTTGGGTATGTGGTAGATAAATTACACACACACACACACAAATACACTGAAGTCCGATAAACCAGAAACTGTACCCATGAGCATTTTCTTGATAATTCCTCTGCCTCACTAAAGGAATATGTATTGGGGAAAAGGAGAAAATTATGAAATGGAAAGAGGTTACGATTTGGATCAGAGAGCGTACATTTTGATAAGAAGGGCTGGGTGAGTCCTCAACATCTTTGCCTTTGCCTCTGTGCAAAAGGCATCTGGGAACCATTAAGTCTAAGGAAGATATTAGCCCTTACATCGCTTTATTCTCTGCAACGTCAGCCATGGGGAGAGACTAGAGGACTCTTGAGGAAAGAATTCTGCACTTCTACATTCAATGCATTAAAGGGGAGGAAAGGATGAAAGAAAGGAAGGAGCTAAGGATAAAGCAATTGCCTGTCAATCTCTACGCGACTATGAGAATTGAGCAGCGGCAAGAGGCTTAGGGCTCAGAGACCCCCCCAACAAGGGGTTGACTCATTTTCCTCATCATTAGCATCTACTTAGCACTCTATTTTGAAGAATTAAAAGAATGAATTTACCAGTTTTTACACTTAAAAGGCACAGCTAAACTCTCAAGGTTTTGAAAGGTATCAATTTATATGAGTAAGGCTCCTCTGGAGACTATTACATCACCGATATCATGATTTTTCACATAATATAATAGAATTCACTTAGTTAGACTAACAGAGCCAACCTACAGGGTGATTTAGCAGCTGGATGGGAAAGTGGCAACCCAGAAAATAGGTTCATGTTTTATATTTAGCTCCATCCAGGGGTCTCAAAGCACCTTAACTGATTTCCTCCCCAGTTTCATAAACCCCCGTCCACATCAATTAATACTTGGCCTAAAATTCTTAGTGTTACTATATTAACTCTTCATGTGAGTTTGCAAATATGGTAGAAATAAAAAGAATTCACCCTCAAGAAGAGTATTTTTCCATCCTTTTAGCAGTTCATCCCTAGAAGGAAGGAGCCTTTCTGGAATGAACGCCTCATTTAAATTCCCTGAAAGGGAAAAATAGCCTTATCAATAATTATGAATGCACATTGCAGACAGAATAGGTATTAAGGGATCAGCCTAAATATTTAAATTTTTCTCACTTTTGAGGTTCAGGTTTTAATTCCAGAGCATTTTCTGTTATACATGTTGGGAAATGTTCCAGTTGCAAACCAAAAGGAACAATTAATTGTCTTTCTCAACAAGGGGGCTGATGGTGATGTCTGTGGTTCAGTTTTAGTCTTTCCTGGTAACGTTCTTTTCTCAAGCATTCATAGGCAATTCCTGGTTCAACCTGTTTCACATTCTGTAGAAGAAAATCCCCATGCCCAGTTGCTATCACAAGAGACCCAGGTCTTTTCAAGAAGGAACAAGAAAAGCTCGTTTGAAACTCAATAAACAGAAATTCCTTTCTCACTTTCTCTTCTTTTTGATCTTTCTCTTCAGTTACTTCAATGCTTATTGGGATCACGGAGGAGGTTCAAGGGATGTTTAGGAGAAGGTGGGTCCTGGCCCTTTTTCCTTTTAAATGGGAAGCCCTGCTTAGCCCTCAGGGCCAGCCCAACACGGAGGTGGGCAAGGAGGCAGAATCAGCCAGAAGGTTCCCTTCTTATGGAGAAATTTTAAAGGGGCCCAGGTGGGCATTTGCTGATGCCTCACGGTTGCAGCTGACTCTAGGCTGCTTTTCTGTACTTGGTAAATGACCGCTTCCATGTTGCCGCAGGTCCCCTGTCCTCCCTGTCAACCAGGGAGGTCTCTGTCTCTGGAAAACATAGCTGGGAAGTGGGGGCGGGGTGGGTGTGAGCCAACAATGGGAAGGAGTGGGGTGGCTGTGCTCAGGGGGGCGTCCACTGCACTGCTGGGGCTGCGCAGACAAGTTGAGTCCCTTGGGCTGGGGACAGAGAAAGAACCTCAGGGCGGGAGGAGGTTCAGTGTGGCTGGGGGTGGCCGAGAGAGACAGGATATAGACACACTGGGGAACAGGCAGGAGTTTAAGAGGAACCTGAGAGTATTTATCAAGTCACATCTCTCCACCCAGCAAGGCACAGATGGACTCTCCCACCTGTGGTCACCAGGGCAGCAGCGCTGGCCTCACCTGTGAGCTGGTTAGGAATGCAAAATCTCCAGCCCCGCCCAGACCCGCTGAATCAAGATCTGCATTTTAATGAGACCCCCCGGGGATTCCCATGCACTGAGACTTGTCAGGGGCCCACCTAGGCCCAGTGGGGTCACCCTGGCTCTAATGTGGCCCCTCCCGGAAGCTCTCATTTTGTCAGAGAGCTCCCTACTCTTCCTCTGGAGTTACTTTTGGGAGTAAAATTGACGGAGCACTGAATAACAGACAGTGTATTACAAACCCTTAAAGAGCTGTGTGCCCACCGTGTGCAGGACCAGACAAGCCTCCCCAGGCAGCTCTTACCTCTAGCAGTCAAGTCAGTCACATTTCCTGTATCCGTCCTCCTCCCAAAGGCAGAAGCTTCTAGCATCACCCTGATGTTACAGAGAAATTGTAATTGTAAAGACAGAACTGGGCAACCACAGTGCTCCTTCCTGGCTTCCCCTAGAGCTATTCTGCTGACACCATGCTGGCCAGTGGAGAGCTGGCTTGGTTTTCCTATTGATTCTGGGTAGAAGGAGTCAGAATACTTCACCTTGGGTTTTCGTCCATCTCCAGTAGGAGACAGGCTATTTTTGAAGGACAAAGTGTAGAATTTCCCTTTGGGATGAGATTCTAGCACTTGGAAATGCTCTGGCTTCACAGATGGAGGAAGCCTTGAAAACAGGAGAGGGGAGAAAAAGGAATCAAAGAGAAAAACACACTTATTCTCTGTAAGCACAGTGGCTTTGCTTGTAACCTCCTCCCACCATATAGTAAGTGCTCATTAAATAAGGGTCAAAAATATGTAAACTTCCCTTCATTGTCACAACTTAACATTAGAGCAAGTTTTTTTTTATTAATTTTAAATCATAGCTGTGTACACTAATGCGATCATGGGGCACCATACATCGGTTTTATGAACAGTCTGACGCATTTTCATCACACTGGTTCACACAGCCTTCCTGGCATTTTCTTAGTTATTGTGTTAAGACATTTACATTCCACATTTACTAAGTTTCACATGTACCCTTGTAAGATGCACTGCAGGTGTTAAAGCAAGTTTTATACAGTTCTTTTGTGCTTACACAGAGCCCCCTTAGCACCCTGAGAGCAAAACAAGAAACAAACAACTGCTGTAGAAGCGTCAAAATCCAAGGTGTGTGACTCCTGCTGAACTCTACACCTATCATTGCTTCCTCTTTTCTGTGTTTAGTGAGCAACCCATAACTCCTGGACCTGATGGGACAGCTTTCCTATTATCTCCCTGGGTAACACAAAGGATTCCTAAGAAGGAATGCCAGGGGCTGATTCTGCAGGCAGCTGTGACCGGTTCTCCATGACTCCTGCCCTTCATGGAGTTTACTGCTTCCCTTTTTGGCAGGAATAACTAAGATTTCACCCAAGAATAACACCCAAATGTATGAAATAGCTCCCGAGGTCACAAACGCAGATGCATCTAAGTTAAGCATCCCCTCAAAGAGGGACTTATTCTTATTCATGTTGGCATATTATTATTGCAACTAAAAGTTGTCATTTCTTTATTTTTATCTCTTCCAATTATTTTAATTACCTACTATAATAGTGCCACATCCCAGAAATGCGCTAAAAAACACAAGATTGGTGAACAGGATGCTATGTCTATACCAGAAATAATTTGTGAAACCCTGGACCTGAATGGGCAGAGCTCTGGTCTTCTTCAAAGACCAGGCACACATGGGCGTTAGGTCAGCAACTGCTCAGCTCAGCCACTGAGAAGGACCCTAAAAGATAAACAGTCATAACCGAAGCCCACCTTTCTAAACAATGATCACATTCTGCCTGCATACAGAAAAGGTTTGTGAGCCAAATTCATTTTATCTTGACACCCCCTGGAAGACAGGAGGCTTCCTCTCTGAAGCATGTACAGGGACCACGCTGAGAAACCACTCCCTGTGCTTCTCATGAAAACACAGGCAGGTACCTGTGTTTCTTCTCTCCCCCCCTCAAGTCAAGATAGTGCATAGTCCGTCTTCTGATACCAGGAAGACAAAATAATATTTGTTTATTTTTCAGAACTCAAACCCTTCATCAGTTTGGCTAGTAAGTTCTCTGATCTGAGTGAATATTTATACAAGTCATTTTGCCCAAGTTTCCTTAATATAACACACAAATATTCATATGACACTTTTCATCATAAAAGAATAAGAGTATAAAGTATAATAGTACAAATAATAATGCTATAAAATGATACAACCATACTGCAAAAAAAAAAAAAAAAATGTAGTTTGAAGATCTACTTCTACTACCCAAACACTAGCTGGTGATCAGCGTCCTATTTCCTTAACTCCATTTTATTTCATTATTTATCTTTTATTTATGTCTCATCTTTTCCAGTGAACTTTGCACAGAAGTAGACTGCATGCAGGTGCCTGGCTCATGAAACTTAAAATGCCTCCTCTTCTCTCCACTTTTCTCAGCACTTTCCTGTGCTTTTGCAGATGACTGAGACACCCTGAAACCTTCATCATTCTTTTACATAAACATCCTCTGATAAGGTGTTCTGAGCCAATGGCCTTTTCAGTTGAGCCCCCCACATACACACACACAACTGTTTTGACCATCAACTACAACAGCCAGCATGAGAACGTTTGAAGGCGTGCTCAACGCCTAACAGACAGATTTTGATGGTCTGATCTTCTAACCTAAATTTCAGAAATAACAACCCACCTAGAGTGTTAAAGTGTTGATTACAACCTTGCACACTCCTTTTCTTCACGGAGACTAAGGATTCACAAACAGAATTGCACCTGTGAATAAGGGGTGTTGGGGCATCTGACTTCTACTGACTAAAAGTCTTATTTGAACTTAAAAATGTGTATTTACACAAGACTGTGTTGTCACCTTGTTATCTCCTCTGCCTTAGTCTCTTTTTCCCGCGGGGCTGCCTCCTAAGGCTCTGTGCGTGCTGGGAAATTTTGGGCAAAGCCTTTCCTGAATATTCATTCTCTGAAGGGCTGTAGGCATTGGAATATTGATCAGCCGACTGGGACTTTTATTATTTTATTCTTTGGGGATACTTCCTCACTTAGGAATGTTGAGATTTGTTTGTTGATGGCCCCTTGGCACAGGCTAGTTGCCTGTGACTGAGAACAGCAGGAGAGGTTTTTCTAGGGGACCCAGGGCATCCCAACAAAGCCAAGGCCTAGAAGACCCTTCTTCTAGGAGGAAGTCACAAGCCCCTTTCCAGCCAGGAGTGATAACAGCGAGCTAATCTCAAGCAGTCCCGGGTCAGACAGCAGTTTAACAGAAAGGAGAGCGCGCGGTGAGACGCGCTAAGGAGAGCTCTGCAGGCCTCTGGGCTCTGGGCGAAGTTTAAACTAAAGGGGTGGGGGTGTTGGTGGAAACATCTGTGTGCAGACCGAGTTCCCCGGGAACGTTTTCCTGGAGAGAAACTCCCGGAGCAATTTAACACCATTCAACATTCAAACCCCAGGTTTTCCTACCAGGAACTCCCAACTTTTAGAAACCAGAGCTCCCGGCAGGCCCAGGCCCAGGGGTGGAGGAGGTTAGAGCCTTCAAAGGAGTTCGAGTGGGGGGAGGAAAGGAGCCTCGGGCTGTCTGGACCTTCCAGCTTCCTTCGCGGCCGTTGGCGCCCGGCTCCCCGCTGCCCAAAGCGAGCTGCACCCCGCGCTCGCCATCCCCAGGCATCCGGACCCTACCCCAGCGCTTGGAGCCTCTCGAGGGGGCAGGGGACCGATTTGTGTTTGCGCAGAACTTGGGACTCCTTGGAATGCCAAGCCCCCGAGGCGTTTTCAGAGCGAAGAGCGGAGGGGAGAAGGGTTGGGGTGCCCGAGTAGCGGTGTCGGGAGCGCGGGGCGAGCGAGGACTCCCCCGGGGGCAGCGACCGGCAGGGGGCGCCCCGGCCCCGTGGAAGCGCGTGCCCAGAGCTCCCGGAGTTTGAGGGTGAGCTCCAAGCCTAGCAGATTTTGATGGTCTGCTCTTCTCAAATAAATTTCAGAATTAACAACCCACCTAGCGTGTCAAGTGTTGATTCCAACCTTTCATACGTGATATGCCTTCTCTTCATGGAGACTAAGCAAAGACGCTGGGCATGGCAGGGGTGCTCTCAGGGAGCGCCCCTCCTCCGGTGCACCTGCTCTCCCAGCTCCTGCTCGCCGCTTTGGGTGGTGGAATAATTTCTAGGATCGCATTTTCAACCAGCAGCAAAACCAGGGAGGCGCGTGGGTGGGCGCGCACGTAAGCTCCCGTACAGCACACCACGCACAGGCGAGGGAGGCCAGAATTCCTTGAGGTTTCCAAACCATTCACATCAGAAAACTGCCTGTTTGTTGTTGTTTTCGCGGGTTAGTCTGTTTTGGTGTTTCTTTTCTACTGAATGGAAGAAGTGCGGGGTGGGAAGGAAGAAGGGGTTCATGGTGTGTTTGGGGGGTCTGTGTGTCTGCGCCTCTGCCCTGGCAGGTGAACGCGACTTTGAAAAATAGCTCCTTTGGGGAGCTCCAGTGCGCACCCCTCTTTACCAAGTCCTCTAGAGAGCCCTGAAGTTGTTCCTGCCCGTGCTCTGGGTGGGCCCAAAGGGGAATGTTATCGAGGTGCTCAGACTCTGCTGCGTACGCAGCTCGGGCTACACCCCATCACGTCCTCCCCGACACCTCAGCGTCTGGGCTGAGTGCGCCCAGGAGATGAAGACCTTGGCTTTGGGGGACCCCGCGCTGACACTTGCCCAGTGGAGCCAGCTCATGAGTGCCCAGTGAGCCTCGCCATGAAGTGTCCAAAATATCCGCATTCAGCCTCAGAGAGTGCCTCCAGGGCTTTGTCTTGTGTTCCAAAACCAGGTAGACCCCAGAGGACAGCTGCTGGGGGGAGCTAGTTTTTGTCCTCCAGCCTGACCCTCACCGGGCCTTCTCCTTTCAATGCTCAGCGCTGTGCCTGCCACCATCACCCCCAGTGTAGACAGGCGGGCCAGAGACCCACTATTTTCTTTTTTCTTTCTTTCTTTTTTTTTTTCTATCTCTGGGAAGCTCCTTATTTTGAGATCCAGTACAGGGCTGATCCCCACGATCCAGCCAGGTTTTCAGTACGAATAAAGAGCTTCCATATCCAAACACCAGTAATATCCCCCTTGTTCCAAGTCCATGCACTGAGGTCTTGGTGGCTGCAATGTAAGAACCCAAGAGCTGAGGGGTTCAAAGAAATAAGTGGCTGCTGGAGTTTCTAATTCTTATCAGTCAGCCCCTTTGGACCGCAGAGAGGCAGAGACCCTCCTGAGGTCAGTGCCCCAAGCCCGGTACTCCACTGCTCTCTCCCCTCCCCGTCCCTGCCTCCGCCCTGTTTGTTTTAGTTACGAAATGCTGTTGGGCACCTTGGCTGTGACTGAAAAGTAACCTTGAAACGCGCCGGCCTGGATGTCAGAGAAAAATCGCAGCCTCCTAACCGCAGGCTGCAGCTAACGGGGCTGCGAGCTCCCCGCCGCCCCACCGAGCGTCGCGGGCGGCTGGGCTCCACGGAGGCCCAAAGCCGCGGCGGCGGGACCCGGCGCCCGGTGCCTTCCGGGGCGCGCCAGGTCCTGGCTGTAACGGGGAGGGGCCTCCCAGGACAGCGGCGGGCGAGGTAAAGGTGTGTACACAGTTTTTCTAAATACGACGGCGCTTTGCAAATTGGCTCTGTCACTGGCTTGTTGTTTTGACAGGGAATGTGCGCCGACAGCGAAGAAACTCGGGAGAGATAAATCCGGCTTTAATAAGGCTCTGCCGGGCACAGAGGCCAGACGCGCCCTCGGACAGCCGCGCGCGGCGCCCGGCGCTATGGGACTGGGCAGGGTCCCGAGCCCGGAGCTGCCCCCGAGCGCGGCCTCCTCCCAGGTCCCTCTTTCCACGGGGAACTCCCTGTGGACCCGGAGGAAAGAGGGCTTCATCCGGGGCGCCCGAGCGCCCTCTAGCCCGCCGGATTCGCTCCCCTGTCCCGCCTGGGAGTGCGGGGCGCAGCGGCGGCGGGGGGAGGGCGCGGAGGGGCAGGTGCGGGGCGCAGGCCGGGGCTCCTTCTCACCTAGGTGTGAGCTGATTATTCAAATGGGCTACCCGGGGTCTGGGGATTGGAGGCCCGCGCCAGCGCGCCGCGCTATATCACCAGCTGCCCACGTCACTGCGGCACTTGTCCGCTCCGCGGTCCACACCTCCTCCTCCTCCTCCTGCCCCCCCCCCCCCAAGTCCCCGCGCCGCGCGCTTCCCGCCGCCTCGGGGCAGCTCGGCACTGCCAACCTCAGCCTCTGCCCGGCAGCCCCAGAGCCCGGCGGCGGCGAGCGCGGGCGCTCCCTGCGGCTGGGCGCGGGTCCGGGCCTCCTCCGCTCCTCCGTCCCCTCCTGCGCGACCCACCCTCCCGCCCACTTGCAACCACAGCCTCCGGCCGGCCGAGGGGAAGAGAGGGAGTGGAGCGGAGGGAGAGGGAGCACTGGAGAGGGAGGGAGGGAGGGGACGGTGCCTCTGCTGACTTTTTTTTTTAAGAGGGTGGGGGTGGGGGTGATTACTGGTCGGTTGTTGTGGCTGTTAAATTTTAAACTGCCATGCACTCGGCTTCCAGTATGCTGGGAGCAGTGAAGATGGAAGGGCACGAGCCGTCCGACTGGACCACCTACTACGCTGAGCCCGAGGTGAGTACTCGCCTCTTCCGGGGAAGCCGAGTGGCTGCGGCCCTCTCGCCTTCCCCAACCTGGCGACCGCTTCCCTCGCTGGCACCCGCCCCCTACCCCCGGCGTTTCTGGACGGCCTCTTTTTCCGCCCTTCTTCGACTCAAATGGGTCTCTTTTTTATACGACACACTGTTAGCCTTGAGATAATATTAACTTTGTGATCAAATATTGACTTGCGGCGCCTCCAAATCCTCTTCGTGGCCGAGCCACGCACTATCCTAACAGAACTATGTTTGGCAGAGCGCGGCTGGGGAGGGGTGGGAGGTCGGCCGGCGAGGGGGTGGGGAGCTGACGAGAAGGAGGGTAGGAGTTGGGGGCTGAGGGAGAGACAGAGTCAGGGACTACCGGTCAAAAAGAAAGGAGGTTTGGGGCTGCAAAGCCCAGCCGCGTGTAGTTCTGCTCACGGTTCCTTCCCAATTCCCACATTCAGTGCCTCGGGCTGTCCCCAAGGACAGCCCTTAAAGGTCCCCTGGGGCCAGGGAGTGGCTCCGGGCGGAAGGCCGGGCCAGAGCGGACCCGGGCAGGCTCCGTCTCCACTTGAAGCTTCCCTGGGCGTCCCGAGCGGTGTCCCGCAGGTTGCTAGCTGGGGTGGGAGGTGGCATCTGGAGGTTCCGGCCTCAGTGCCAGCTCCTCATGCTGAAAGTTTGGGGATGCATTTGGGGAGCCAGGCCTGAGGTGCTCGAGGGGACCCACGTCCTAGAATCCAGAGGAGGTACAAAAGGGCTAGGGACGGGTCACACGCCCAGAGCAACAGTTCGCCAGCTACCTCCCCTGGGGCAATTACGGCTCTCTCGGGATACAGACTCGGTGTCACGACCGGTTCTCAGGGGAAGAAGAGGCTTCCCGAGGCCTCCCGGGAGGCCCGGCCCGGGGTGGCCCAGAGGGTGGGAGGTGTGGGCACTCTTGAGCCACGGTGCTAACGCTGTCGCTGTCGCCTCCCTCCCTGGCCTTGTCCGCAGGGCTACTCCTCGGTGAGCAACATGAACGCCGGCTTGGGGATGAACGGCATGAACACTTACATGAGCATGTCGGCGGCCGCCATGGGCAGCGGCTCGGGCAACATGAGCGCGGGGTCCATGAACATGTCGTCTTACGTGGGCGCGGGCATGAGCCCGTCCCTGGCGGGCATGTCCCCTGGCGCGGGCGCCATGGCCGGCATGGGCGGCTCGGCCGGGGCGGCTGGCGTGGCGGGCATGGGGCCGCACCTGAGTCCCAGCCTGAGCCCGCTCGGGGGACAGGCGGCGGGCGCCATGGGCAGCCTGGCCCCCTACGCCAACATGAACTCCATGAGCCCCATGTACGGGCAGGCGGGCCTGAGCCGCGCGCGCGACCCCAAGACGTACCGGCGCAGCTACACCCACGCCAAGCCGCCCTACTCGTACATCTCGCTCATCACCATGGCCATCCAGCAGAGCCCCAACAAGATGCTGACGCTCAGCGAGATCTACCAGTGGATCATGGACCTCTTCCCCTTCTACCGGCAGAACCAGCAGCGCTGGCAGAACTCCATCCGCCACTCGCTGTCCTTCAACGACTGCTTTCTCAAAGTGCCCCGCTCGCCGGACAAGCCGGGCAAGGGCTCTTTCTGGACCCTGCACCCCGACTCGGGCAACATGTTCGAGAACGGCTGCTACCTGCGCCGCCAGAAGCGCTTCAAGTGCGAGAAGCAGCTGGCGCTGAAGGAGGCTGCGGGCGCCGCGGGCGGCGGCAAGAAGGTGGCCCCCGGGGCCCAGGCCTCGCAGGCTCCCCTCGGGGAGGCCGCCGGGCCGGCCACGGAGACTCCAGCGGGCACCGAGTCGCCCCACTCGAGCGCCTCCCCGTGCCAGGAGCACAAGCGAGGGGGCCTGGGGGAGCTGAAGGGGACGCCGGCAGCGGCGCTGAGTCCCCCGGAGCCCGCGCCCTCGCCCGGGCAGCAGCAGGCCGCGGCCCACCTGCTGGGCCCGCCCCACCACCCCGGCCTGCCGCCCGAGGCCCACCTTAAGCCGGAGCACCACTACGCCTTCAACCACCCCTTCTCCATCAACAACCTCATGTCCTCGGAGCAGCAGCACCACCACAGCCACCACCACCACCAGCCTCACAAAATGGACCTCAAGGCCTACGAACAGGTGATGCACTACCCGGGTTACGGCTCCCCCATGCCCGGCAGCTTGGCTATGGGCCCGGTCACGAACAAAACGGGCCTGGACGCCTCGCCCCTGGCAGCAGACACCTCCTACTACCAGGGGGTGTACTCGCGACCCATTATGAACTCCTCCTAAGAAGAAGGTTTCAGGCTCAGAAAGCTCTGGCAGAGCTTGACAAGAACAAAAGAGGCAAAGGTGGTGGTGGTGGTGGGGGGTCTCCAGAGGGTGCTGGAGAGACCAGGGGGAGAAATCCGTGACGCCCCAGCAGTCCCCCTCGTTCTCCCAAACAGAGAACCACACTGATACCTATTGTTCCATCTGAGGAGGGAAATGGGGAAAAAATATTTTTAGAAAGCCTCCAGTTTCCACGACAGTGTAGACTCCACTTCTTTAAGCACCTGCAGATGCTGAGTTTTCTGTTGTCCTCCACTGCTGTTGTTGCAGGGAAGTCTCACTTAAGAAAAAAAAAAAAAAAAAAAAAAACTTTTGTGGGTGAATTGGTGTAAAACCATGTAGTTTTAACAGAACCAGAGGGTTGTACTATTGTTTAAAAAGAAAAAAAAATAATGTAAGGGTCAGTTTTAAATGACCAAGAAAAAGAAAAAAATGCATTCTCAATCTCAACACGGTGGAATCCAGGTCTTGGGTCTGATTAATTTATGGTTTCTGTGTGCTTTATTTATGGCTTATAAATGTGTATTCTGGCTGCAAGGGCCAGAGGTCCACAAATCTATATTAAAGTGTTATTGCTGGTTTTATCCTTTGAATCTTTTCTTCAAGATTTTGTTTTCCCTTTGCCTGACTTAAAAGATAAACAGTTCTGCACATTATTTCCAGGAGGAGGGAGGGACACTCTTGCTGGTGTCAAGTTTTGTTATAATTTAGGGTAGGGGGGATGTTGTCATTTCCCCAACATTTTTTATTAAAATTTCCAGCTCTTCCCCAAACTGAATGAATTTTACAGTTGGTGCATATGGACGCACTGCCCAGATTCTCCAGCTGGCCCTACCTTATACTTGCTTTAACCCCCAATTTCCCATCTATCCACCTCTGCTTTGGTCAATCCACCTCATTTCTCTAAAGGGATGTCAAGGTAGTTTGCAGACACACTAGTACATCTCCCCGAAACACTTCATCATATAGATCTCAACCAATTTTGTTGATGGTTACTTTTAGAATTTTGAAGTTAAATTGACAAGAATGAAACACACAGAACCCAGGTGAACCATTCAAGCAAGAGAAAAACCCATCTCCATGTATCTTAATTTTCTGCCTGTTTGAAGGTGTTGTGGGGTTTCAGTCTCTTGGGCCCCAAGCCCGGTTTCTTTTGGGGGATGCCTGCATTTTACACATTTTTGCTGTGCTTCTAAACTTAGATCTTTCTTCACCTCAGTGAGTATAGATTGGATTTATAAATTCCTGGTGCACTACTTTGCCGCTTCAACACTGCCTGTCTCACTCCCCGTGGAGCCTCTGTGTACACTCCCTTTCCCACCTTCCCACAGCAGTCCTTCCCAGCCTGGGAGTGTTGAGGCACCTGGTCTGGAGAACTGTTCGAAAATGTTCCTCCTGGAATTAGTTTTAAATGGATAGTTTAGGAAGAGAATCCAAATTTACTTAAAAAAAAAAAAAAAAAAAAGATGCATTGGGGTGTCTGGCACAGCTTGCCAATGGACCACTATAGGGTGAAATATCCCGACCTCCAACGCATTTGTGGAGCCTCTGGTAAGCTCAGGAAGTCAGGTTGGCAGCCCCAATTTATTAGGCCCAGGGAGTATTTTTTTAGCATTCAAGGGAACTCCGAAAGTATAAAGAAAACCCCAGAATAAATTCGCACAAATACTGCTGCCTGTCCCCACAGACAACCATGCAGCCCTATACTGGTAAGAAACTACAGTGAAACCCAGGCAAAGTGCAAAGGGGAGCAGAGCGGCCGCTGGCCTGCAAGCTGGCCCCGGAGGGCAGAAGCTGGTGTCACCATGGGCCCATTTGGCTTGAGGCCCCTCTTGGTGCAGCGGCTAGCTTGCAGTGGATACAAACTATGCAGGCCTCCAAGGCCGGGACTTTTTGCCTCAGGTTTTAAACCCAAGCTCTTGTCTCCAAGACTAGATTTTAAGTTTCCTGGCCTGTGGCATTTCCGCTGCACCTTAGCCCTGGACACTGCCCCTCTGTGCCCTCTGCCACCTTAGCGGGGTCTCTGCTCCCCCAACCCTGGCCTCCCACGCGCTTGGGAGGGAGGGTTGCGCCTCTCCTCCGCGCGCCCCCCTCCCTGCGCGCCGCCTCGCGTCTTGTCTTCAAATCCCTTTTTAACATCCCACATTGTCCCAAGGAACAGAAGGAAGAGAAATTGGGGAGAGGGCGGGATCCTCCGGAGGCCACAGCCAGCAATCAGGCCGTCGCTCCCCCCTGGTAAGGACACACACGTCGTGAGCCCGGCCTGAAATGTGTTTCATTATCACATAAAAGGCTCCCGTGGCGAAAGAACGGAGAGGCAGGGCGGGGGGCCGAGTGCGGGACAATGGGGGGCTGGAAGCGCGGCCCTAACCTGCGATGTTTCCTAGCGCACGCCCTTTGTGCCAGGGTCGTTTTAAACTACTTAGCGAGCCCCCTCCACTGATCCCAGCCGATAAGATATAGTTCTGCCCGAATACATAAAAAGGAGGTCGCGGAGCCGGGGCTTTCCGAGCTTCTGTCTGTTCACACTCCTCCCGCACCGCCCCCTCCCCATCCGAGCTCCAGGCCCGGGAGCTCCAAGTGCGCCCTCCGCCCGCTTTCCCCAGCCCCACGGATTGTGGGGTGCAGCGTTAACCCCCGCCCGCCCCCCCGCGTTTTTCCTTTTCCCCGCGCCTTCCTCGGGCTGGTTTAAGCAACCGTGATCTGTGAATAAACAAAGTTGGTAAACAACCGAGAAAAACATTCTAGATCCGAATTCCAGGAGGGTAAACTTTCCATGCCACGTCACACTTCAGCAAATTTGCACAGATATTATATTGCCTCCCCTCTTTTATTCTTTTTTTTTTTTTTTTGTCAGGATCCCATTGTACTTAACTGAATTTTATAACGCTGATCGATATCTTGGTAAAATATTCATTTTTAAACTAGCGGGCAGTGAAATCTTTGCTTTGTGTGCTAAAGTCAACAGTCGCGCGGTTTGAGCTCAAATAAATGCGGGGATGCCTCGGCTGGGAGCAGTCGGCCGCCTCCCTGCCCGCGCTGGACGCTGGGCGCCCGCCGCCGCAGCAGGTAGGGAGCGCCCGCTCGGGCCAGCCGGCGGTCTCTGCCGCGTCCGCCCCGCACCCGGGTCCTCGCGCCTCCCCTCCCCCAGCCAGTCCTTCTCCGGTCCAGAGGATGCGACGCCTGGGCGGTGGGGGGAGTGAAAAGCTCAGTGGGTGAAGATCCACCGTGGGTTTGGGTTTTTCTGCGGGGGTTTCAGAGCGTGCCCGGGGGAAGGAGGAGGGTGGCGGAGTTGCAGACTCATACTGAGTCTAGGCTCTGAGCTCAGAGTTTGGCGGGGTCCGGAGGAAGCCGCGCCAGGCCCCTGCAGAGGACTCCATCGAGGTCCGCGTGTTTCACAAGGGCCGAGGAGGGTTTGGGGTGGGGTGGGGAACGCCCTTGGGCTCAGAGTCTAGGTGAGGGTCAGCAGGAAACCGCGTGCATGGTGTGGGGGGAGTATGGAGAGGCCGAGGCTCCAGCTTGGTAAGTCCTTCCGCAGGGCGCGCACGGGATCAAGTCTAACTAAGATGGACCCTTCGCTTTCCGCGGCGGCCTAGGGGTGGACACAGAGCGGGAGCCGGGGAGGAGTAGGTCTTTCCAAGAAGCGCTTGAACCCTAGCTCTGAGGCAGGAACAGGCTGCGGGTCTTGACACACAGGCGCGCTCAGCTGCCAGCAGGTTGGGGAGCCTCGGGGTTATGAGCCGAGTCTAGAAAATAAAGTCGGAAACCGGCCGCGGGGTCATTCATCACTTCCACTCTTTTGACAGCCCAGTCGCCTGGTTTCCTCCAGGGCGCACACCCGCTGCTGGCCCTGGGCAGCAGCGCTGGGGCCTGCGGGCTTGCGCTCTTTTTGCGGAAGCCGCGAGTTCCACTGAACAGAACCAGCTGCGTCTTTCCGTCGCCTGTGGGGAGGCGCGGACCCGGGAAAACTAGTAGTTCCTTTGCTGCCTGCTGAAACCTCTGGACCCTCGGCTTTGGAGGGCAGGGTACGGGAAAAAAGTGTCTGTCTTCGGAGTCTACCAAATTCCCTCCCCTCCCCCAACAGGCAAGATCCACGTTCTCCCCGGGGGGGGGGTCTGTGCTTTAAACTCGTGGGGTAGCAGTTGTCGTGAGACGCCCTGCCTGTCTGGTTGTTGTGGGTCTTTCCAGGCGTTGAGACGCGCTGGGTAACTGGCCCATGGAAATGGCCACCACCCCCGACCGCGGACACCATGCCTCTCACCCACGTGGGTAGAAATCGCTTTCGCTGGTCTTCGGGGTCAGCATTATGTGGTCGCCTTCATGTCTGGAGACCCGGGATGACCCCCCTTCCCTGGCACCCCGGCCTGTGCGCGTCCGTCGTCCAGTGCACCCACAGCCTTTGCCTGCCACCCTCCCAGACCCGGTCTCGCCTAGCGTAGCCCGTTATCTTCCCGGAACAAGAAGGAACGGCTGCAGGACACACAGCAAGGCTAATCGTTTTTAAATAATTAATGCTTCCCCATTCCACTCATAATGCCCAGCCTAGAATCCGTCAATTACTTGTCATTAGACCAGTGTCGCCCCACGGCCTTCCCTCTGGCCGTTCATACGGCGACTCCACGTCCCAATTAACAGGTGCCCGGTCTTTGAAAGCTGGGTGCGAGGAGCCGCGGCCCTTAATTGAGAGTTTTAAAAGAAAGACCCTCGCGGAAGAGATGTAATCTTCCAAATGGCCAGTTTAAACGCCTGATCCTTATCTCCTGCCTTCCCCCAGCCTTATAAAGAGAGGAGGGTCCTCAGCGCTCTGGGGGATTTTCATGGGGAGCAGGGAAAGACCAGAGAGAAAGCTTAGAAGGGCATGGGGGGGGCGTTTGTCAGAGGAGGTACCTGAGGGCGACTGGTGTTCTCAGGGGCGTCAAAAGCTCGAGGAGGACCCAGTTTACTGGAGGCGAGGCTGAGAGGACATCTGGAATGTGTTGACACCAAGAGTGTTCTTAAAAAGTAGCAAGGCCCTTTCTGGCTATGAATCAGGGAGAGTGAGAAGGAAGACGTTTTCCAGGCCCACAGCCACCATGGACCCCAGTGGCAGAGCGGCTGGCTGTAGGTGTTGCCCTCGGAGTTGTAGGCGTCCAGTCCTGCCTGCCGCGGAATAAGCCACCTCCCAACCTGCACCCTCCCCACGCACCGCTAGCCCCAGGGACCTGTCCCTGCTGGAGAGCAGAAAAACAAGGTTTCAGACCTGAAATGCGTTTGCCGGGTGGGGGGCCCTGGGCACCAACCCAGGAGGCCGCACTAGGCATCCCAGGCCTGCTAAGGATTGGTGAGTGAAATTTAAAACTTCACAAAACCAAAGCAGTAACAACAGCAACCCTCCCCCAAAGGTTTGCAACTCCATGTAATTATACTTCTTGTTGTTTCCTTTCTTCAAATGTTCTCTTTTACAGTAAATAAAGATCTGAGCATCTCAGGATCTTATCTGGCCCCTTTGGAGAGAAAACAATGAGGCTGTATCTTCTGTCCTTCTGGACTGCAGAGACGTCTCCCCTCCGGGCTTTGTTACAGATTTCTAATCGCTTCTATCCCCGGGACTGATTTTCCTTTGAGAAAGGGGGAAAAGAGATGGGGATGGGGTGGAGAAAAGACAGGGAGGAAGAGGGAGAAACTATGTTAACAGTGGACGGCCTGTACCCCCTCCCCACCCCTAAGGCCCTGGGCCACCCTTTACAGCTTCGGTTCCACCAAGAGGCCTTTCCAGAGAAAATAACCCTGATTAGGATTTTTCAAGAAATTATTTCTTAATGAGATGCGCCGGATGTAGGCAGGATGTTACGGACAGCTCAGAGACATGCAAACAAAAACAGTGTGGGACAGATGCAAGTCCCCCAGGAAAGCTCAGCAGGGTCCCCAGCTCTGAGCTTCTGCTCCCTTTGACAAAATTCCCAGGGAGTTCCCTACCCCGGAGCTCTGCAGGGGTTGCCTCGGAAGCCTAAATCCTGGGGCATCTCCCCATTCTGTTCACAGCCTTCCTGCCCACTCTCTTATCCCCTTTCTGCTTTCTTCTTTAAAACAATCATGTGTGTCCCCTCTTCCCCACCTCCCCCCATTGTATTTGCTGATGACCTAACAGGCTCACACCAAAAGCCACACACAGAAAACCAACAACTGCGGGATGGGAGGGGAGACCAATTATGATGGAGGCTAACAAGGGGGAACACCCAAGTTGAGGCCGGCTGTCTCCAGGGAGACTGATGGAGGCTTATTTTACAAGCTGTAATTCCATCGTGGTCCCTCTTGCCAGACTGGAGGTGATGCCTGTTCTCCCCCTCAGCCGCTGCACCCTCGGGACCTATTCCAGTTCTTTTGCATATCCTTTGCAGAAGAAGCCAGCACCTTGCACTCATGTCCTTCCTATGGAAAAGTTGAGGACCAGGGTTGCTTTTGTGAGCATACCTTCACAGTATGCTTGTTTTTTGCACTAGTGGCTGTTCCTCAGAGCTCTGAGCTCATTAACTAGATTCATACAAACTGGTCAGATGTCATTGTCACCTTCCTTCAACTCCCCCCATTAAAAAAGCCTTGACTTACTTGCTCTTTATCTATCCGTCTATCTCTCTTTCTAGATATTTCATTGTTAGATAACGCAATTGATAGCCAGGGCTATTGAAAGAAACAACACAAATTAAGTTACATTTGCTCATGCAAAACTCAAGGGTCTCACATTCTCACCAGGGCAAGTGCTTGCAATTTAATCTCTTGCTAATTAGAAGTGGCAAGAGGCAATGACAGCAATGCTGTATCTATTTGACTTAAGCATCATTAAATCAACCAAGATAGAAAATTTCAGCAGCACAGAACATCTTGGAGCATAATGTGTGCTGGCACGAAGGAATGTGATTTGTCCACCGTTGTTTGGTTCTACTTGCTCATGAGGTTCTTCCTCTGCCAGATTAAATGCTGAGGGCCTAGTTTTCTTTTTTAATAGATAAACCAGCTTTTTCTTTATTTCATTTATTTGAAGAGAACAAAAAACACAGTTTCAAGAATAAGTGGGAATATTTTTGGACTGTCGTTGGTAATTACCTCAGCAAATCAAGATAGGATTGCATGCTGAGAAATTTTAGCTTCCTATTTTATTAGCAATATGATCTCAATTCATTATTTCTTCTATTTTTGCAAAGCAAACATCATTATATGTTGTATTTTGTTGGAAAATTTTTGCTTGGTCTTGGTGCCTGTGGCTCAAGCGGCTAAGGCGCCAGCTACATACACCTGAGCTGGTGGGTTTGAATCCAGCCCGGGGCCATAAAACAACAATCATGGCTGCAACCAAAAAAATAGCTAGGCATTGTGGCAGGCACCTGTAGTCCCAGCTACTTGGGAGGCAGAGGCAAGAGAATCTCTTGAGTCCAGGAGTTGGAGGTTGTTGCGAGCTGTGATGCGACAGCGCTCTACCCAGGGTGACAGCTTGAGGCTCTGTATCAAAAAAAAAGAAAGAAAGAAAGAAAGAGAGAGAGAGAGAGAGAGAGTAAGAAAGAAAGAAAAGAAAAGTAAGAAAGAAAGAAAATTTTTGCTTGCTTAAAGGAAGGTGTACAATTCCTAATGTGAATTTGTGAAGGTTAGAAGACCATTACTTGTAAACATAAAGCATAATTTTGGGAGGTATTTGGAGGAGAGGCCTTGCACGGAGCTAAGGCGTGAGGTGAGTGACTCTAGAACTGGGGAGGGCAGATAGTGATTATGTGACATTTTCTGTGAAGGAAAAGGGTGAAGTGAAGTGTCAGGCAGGGTAGGACCTGGGTTTCAGAGAGCTCTGTGCTGAGGTTAGAGGCAACTTCAGCAAGAAAGTCAGGTGTCAGCGCAGGCACACTGTGGCATGAAGCTCTGACACACTGTGCGTGGTGCTGCTTCTAAAGCCCATTCTACATTTACAAGAAAGGGGACCATTTTCACTATCTATTTTCTTTTTTCCCTACAATTCTGAGCTACATTAAACTGAGCACTTCATTCACAGAAAGTAGTTGTAACTTCGTAAATCTATGCCTCACTAGCTGAGAAAATCTACCCTCTACCCAGAAAACTGAGTCCATTTTCTTGGCAGGTACTTCACCGTTTATTCTACCATCTTAATGTCTCCCTGTGTTTTCCATACCCACCTCCAACCCTTCTTCACTTTTCTTTATGGGAAGTCTGTTCAATCTCTTGGGTTCCCCAGGTACCAGGACCATGCCACTGAGTCTTCGTGAGCAAGATCTCTTTCTGGCTTCCTCATGCCCCACTTGTAGAACTCAGAATTTGTGGGTGAGAGGAGCTGAGAGGAGTTAGGGAATTTGCTCTAATTTTGGAGCCCAGCTTTGGGCTCAAGTCTTTCAACTCATTGTCCCTCTAACTTCCTCTGCCTCCATATGACCCTAGGACCTGGATATCTCCCATTTCAATGCAATAGGAAGCCTGGCTCCCCCAGAACCCCAGAGTTTGTGAGATGAGTTACTGTGAGTAATGAGCACATCAGAAGTGTTAGAGAGAGCTGGAAAGAAACGGGAAGACCTCAGAAGAGTAAAGCTTTGGACCCCCTTGGGAAGATGACCAAGACCCCACTGACTGTCCTGAAAGACAGTAGGTCAGTCTGGATTCTCATGTTTTCTTTTGGGGTAACACAGCATACTCGTGTCAGTCTGTGGCTCCTTAGCCAGACACAGGTTCATCCAGGCCTGGGCTAAGCTCTCCCTGCACAGGCGCTCCAGGGCCCCTGGCTAATGCTGACACATAGGAGATGGGGAGAGATGGCCCTTGCATTATGATTAGAAAGAGGTAATGCCAGTGAAGAGAAAAAACATCAGGGGCAGAGACCATGGGCTGACATATGGGCATAAAACAATCCACATTGCCAAATTATTTCTGAGCTGAAGCCTATTAGCTTTTTTCCTTACCACAGGATTCTGGGAGCAATGGCCAGGAACCCTACCTCTGGCCCCCGTCTGACCTGCATCTGGCAGCAGGACAGGTGACAGGGAGCTGGAATGCACACCCTGCCCACAGCTGCTCTCCAACATGCCCACACCCACGCCCCAGCCCCCACAGACATACAAATGCAGATCTAGACTCCTACCTGTGAGGTTTGCTCCAGAATAGGATGCAGACTGGGCTGCCACCATCACAGAGGGACCAGCACCCAGCACCCGGCAGGCCTGGAGTCTGGGAGTAGGGCACCACAGAGAACATATGGGCCTGCATTGCAGCAATGGCTGGACCTACCTATGCCTGGCCATGGGGACAGGAGCATTGGCCCTCCTTGAAACAGGGCTCTGTGTGGAGGTCCCCCCTTTTTTTCAAGGGTAGCTAAATTTCCTGTCCTGTCCATTTTTAGTGGTGTGAGATTTCCTGCAGCCTTGGAATCTTCCATTTTGACATTCCAGGGACACTTAGACATGAGGATTCTAAGGCCAGCTCCACACAGAGGGTGTCTAGGGGATGGGATGGCCAGCTCTTGGACGTGAACAGAGTTCTAGATTAAACTGTATCCCCTGCTCTGTACTGGGAAACGGAGGATCAGACTAAGGTGGGAGTAAGAGAACCAACGGTTTGCCACACTCAGGCTGTGCACTAACTGTTGTAAAGATAGCCAGAGCAGGGGAGAACAAAATCTTGGGAGCTGCGGCTGGGGCTAGGCCACCGGAGGGGTGTCTAATCTATATTTTGTCCTCTCTTTATTTTAATTACCATCGCCCTGTCACCAGTAGAGTTTGGCAATTAAAGGCCAATCTCTCTTGATTTCTTTGCTTTAAAAGGACATTTCGATTCACCAGGGCAGACAATTAAATCCCCCTCACACCTCTCCCTTTCCAGAGCTCATGAACAAATGCGTTTCTATCTTTTCCCAGCATCAAGCAGTGGAAAAGAGTTGATCTCAGGTGCTCACCTGCAGTTATCAGAAGGCCAGACTCATTTAGGGAGCTCAAGTCTGGAACCCGAGGCGATCCCTTCATTGATTGCGGAAAGCGCTGTTTGGATTTTGCCCTTGCTCAGTAAACAATGAAAGTAACTGCCTGATTTCTCCCTGGCCTTCAGCACCGTATCCCTCCCACCTCCCAGCTCTTCCCCCCAGCTCCCTCCCTTCTTCAGGACCCTGGACTCCTATTAATCTTGAAGGAACAGTTAGATGACAATTCCTTTAAACACCCTCAGTTAATCCCTCTTGCCCAGCAGCCTGGTCTTTTGGGGGTGCTTTGCCTTTCTCTCAGGACTCAAGACTCTCTCAGAGGACAAACCCTCCCAAGTCCCTATGTTTGCAAGTTTTGGTCACCTCCAAAAGTTCCCCCCTCTCTAAAATGCTTTTCTCCCGTCTCTCTCCACACTCTTCCTCCAACCCCTCCCCTCCCCAAGTTCCCCATCATAAGCCTGTTGTGCTTAGACACAGAGGACAAAATTGAGGCTGTCTTTCTGCTTTTCGGAAGTAAGGCTTCTGGTCGGGGCAGTCGTGATCCTCAGTATAAGCCTATTTGGGGTGAAAGTGAATTAAATTAAAATGGCAAAGTCACTTTCCGATGATCAAACTTCTAAGGTTCTCAACAAGCTCCCCATGTACTCCTCAATTATTAATAGAAAAAGGGAAAGATGTTCCCTACTGTCCAGGATTTGCAATTCTCTGAATAGACCCTGTGTTGTAATTAGCCCCATTCATAAGCTTTATCACCAGGAATAGGTTTGCTGTGAAGCTGTTGGGTTGATTATACACACTCTGCCGTCAATTTGTGCAAAAACAAGTAGACTTAATTGCCAGCCACCGAAACAATAGAAATGCTTACTACAAATCCTCAACAATGATAACTTAAAATTCAGTAATCATTTCTTATAAAGCTAAATGGTAAAGAATAGTTTTCCTGAAGGCATTAGACAGCCAGCCTGCGGTGAATGTGTTTTTAAAAATTAAGGAACTTTCTCTCTTCAAAATCCATATTATTTCAGATGGAATTCTTTTCTTGTTTGCCTAATCGCCTTTCACCTGATAAAAGATATTTTTCAAATTAGATCACCTCAACTGAAAGGGCAGTTTGTTATAATCAGCCAGCTTCACGCAAAACGCTTTTCAAGGAGTCTTACACATCCACTTTCTGGACCTATTCTTTACAAGGTGCCAAAACCCTAATGTCTTTTAATTTTTACAGCTATGGACTAATCTCATCCATGAGCTCTCCAATTTGAAAAATCCTAAAAAATAACATAAACATTACAATTTGTAAATTCTTAGGATTTAAGATAGAAATATCTTTCACAGTATCAAGTGTTCCAAAGCAGTCTACAGCAAGCACATAAATAAATACATATATTATTTTCTAAGTGAAAGAAAGCTCTGGAAGTTGGATGGCTATTTTATTATATACAGTATCCTTGGACAAATGAAAGGATATGTTTTTTACCTTTTCTAACTTAATTTTGCAAATGGGGAAAAAACGCATTTGGAGTTTAATAAATTTATTATATGCCAATCTGCATTTGATGAGACTCCACTATTTCTTTGCATAATGTCTGCTTTATGATGAGACCTGAAAAGTGGAAAGAATAACAGATTGGCATCCACTCCCATCCCAGGTTCAGCGGAGCTGTTCACAGCAGGTCACAGCCTCCTAATTGTCATTGGTAGTGCTATTTTGTTGAATATTAGTTTTGCTATGACTCTAGTTAATTACAGAGCTTCAGTCTATATTTGCCTCTACATTTTATGTTTGGTAAAATAGCGCAATAATGTTAATTAAACTTTTCTCTAGGAAGATGATTTCTTTATATTTTTCAGTATTGTCTTCCTAGAGATGAGATCTACATTAAAAACGTTCTTTTGGGGGGAGGGAAACAAATTTATTTATTATTTTAGGATTATTTAAAATTATAAATAGAACATGGATTTCTATTTATTTGGGGCAAAAATGGAATTGATTCTATATCTAATATGAATTTTTTCTTTACTGCTTTTGTTTTTGCAATGGTTACACAAGTCTGCCGTGCGCATTGGCTACTTTAATAGGTTAGATAGTTTTTCGTTATTTACCACTGCTGGAGCCCCGGCTGAGCCGTGTTAAGTTTCAGAAAATAATTCAGTAGAAACTTGCAGATATTTTGGGGACTCAGGTGTAACCTCCCAGGGCACTCTGAGACAAGCCACATTCTGTTTGGTGGGAGGGGTGAAAAACAAGACCTAACGGTGTTTACATGTGTATTGAGCCATGAAATTGAATATTATCAAAGTTGAAAAATGCAAATCAAATTAAAACCAGAGAAAATTGTCTTTGGAATTACAGAGGCCTGGATCCCCCAAGTGTTTGGTTAAATTGAAGCATTTAGAAAATGGAAAAACATCTAAACTGCCTCTCCCTGCTCTCCCCCCACCCCCAGGCATGAAACTTGTTTTTTAATTCTACCAGGAAATGTGTGAAAGTTTTTAAGGACAAATCACTTGCCGTAGGTAACAGATGATGCTGGAATATATTATATATATATATAAATTTATGGAATATATTATATAAATTTATATATATATATATTTTTAAATTAAATGTTTCTCTTTACCTAAGTGACCCTAAAGTCGGACCTGCTTCAGAAACAGAGCAGCACCCACTTTCCTCATTCCGAAAAGGTCCCCAAGCCGCCTGCTCCCTGCGAGTGGCCGGGACACCTGTGCGGCGGCCGCGCGGCAGCGTCCAGGCGGCTCGGCAGGCTCAGCGCGCGCGGGCGGCGGGCGCTCCGGCTCCGGGGCTGGCGGGGACCGCGCTTCCCGGGCAGATCCGCGGAGCCGCCCGCAGAGCCAGGGGGCTCCCGGCTCGTCGGTCCGGCTGTCCCAGCTCGAGTTCAGGCTGCAAGGATGAGCCAAACCCCGAGCTCTGGGAAACCCTCCAGAGGCCGCTCCTCCTGCCCTCTCCCTGGTCACATACCTCCCAGGGCCAAGGTGCAGGCAGCGGAAAGAGGGAAATGCCTGCGAAATACTATTTAGGGGATTCTTTTTTTTTTTTTTTTTAAGCGCGAAATAGAGGGACAGTCATTGCTGCTTTTCCGCCCTCCTCCCCAAGTTCTAGATCGCAGAGAACCGACCTTAGGCAGCCCAGCCAACCCCCCTGGACCAGACGCGTCCCAACCTAGACGCCGCGGGCGCCGTCAACTTTATTCCTCTCACCCGGCCCACCCCGACCCCACCCTCCTGCCCCCGGGAAAGCCCGGAGTCCCCGGCTTCTCCCGCAGGGGCCAAGGTCGGCGGCGGTCAGAGAGAGCCCCGAGGCCGCGCGCACCTGCCGGGCGCAGGTGGACCCGCCTGGGTCTGGACGAGGACGCGCGGGACTCGGACGACGCAGCCACGCCCACCAGTTTTAACTAGGTCGTGGGGGACCTTGGGGACACCAGAAGTGGTTAGGACGTGCTGCCTGTGGCCTCGGAAACACTTTCTGGTCGTTTCGTGACCGCTGAGGATTTTGACTTGGCTACCCCAGCCTGAATCTCCCCCGGTTCTAGCACCGCGCCGCTGTCCCGGAGCCCGCGCGCCCCGGCTCAGGCCCCAGATCACGACAGGCGATGTGACATTTTCTTCTCGGGGAGGAAGACAGTTTGGGGACCTCTACGTCCTCCTGTCCCCCTCCCTCCCTCCCTCGTCCTCATCCCTCCTAGATTCGAGGGGCAGCCCTTGTTCGCGTCCAGCCAGCCCCCACGGAGGAGCGCGGAGAAGTGGAAGCCGCTCTGATCTGAAACCGTCCCCTCTGTCCTTTCCACGAGCCCCGGGTGGGGACCTGCGCGACCGTGGCTGAGGATGTGGACTCAGACTCCCGCCCGGCTCGGGCAGACGCCGTGAGTGGTGGCCGTGTTGGGGAGACTCCGAGGAGAGCTGTTTGGGGAGCATGTTTTTGTTTGTTGTTTTCAAAATCAAGTAAAGGAAACAGCAGCCAATTAAAATGAAATATTTTTATTCCCCTCGCGCGTCGCCAGAGATGTGCCCCCGGGGAGCCACAATTTTCCCAAGCCTGTTAACGGGTGACAATGAGTGAGTGCCTCCTGTAATTTAATTTGCCTGTCACACTAAATAGAGCTACATTGTCAACCTTAGATCTACTCGTACAGATAGGATCGCCTTGCTTTGCCATTTGCACCATAAAGACCCCCAAAAGGGACACTGTATTGTGACCTCTACTCTTGAATTATTCAAGAACTTAATGACATTTTCCATTTTAAAAGAACTAATTGCCATTGATGCAAAGCATGTGACCTTATGTGGGTGCCCAGTGTGAGAATGTAACCATCTGTACGTGTGCGGGGAGCTGCAGAGTTCAGGTAAAAAGTGGGGAAAATGTAAACAGGGTCTGCTCAAGTGGGTGCTGAAATCGAGCACAGTCCTGAATTCCTCCTAAGCCCTTCCATAGAGTTCCACAAAATTCTCTTCACCTGACCTAGAATCCAGGTAAGCTCTCACACACATCCGCCGACTTGGGGAACATGATGTGACTTTTTAGGTAGGAACGTTTAAAATTTTGAAATCCACTATCCTTCTGTAAATCTGACATGGCTTTCTACAATGTCAAGCAAAATATCTAATAATCTGCCCTCTTTTTTGCTGGCTTCTCTTAATTTAATTACTGTACTTAAATGACTCAAAGGGAAAGAAAAGAAGCTCAAAACCCAAAAGCAAGTGGTCTTCAGTATTTGCTGTTTGAATCACTCTTGAGTTTCTAGGCAAGCTGGTGTTGGAATTCTTCACGACTGGGATTCTCATCCTTCAAATTGCTAGAAAATGGAGACTTATCTTTTTTTTCAAGGTGAAAAGAGTCCAATGTTTTTCCTACCGTCTTTGTACTCTTTTTCCAGCTCAGAGGAAAGAGAAAGAGAGAGGGGCTTCTAGCAATGTTCTTTGCTTCCATAAATTCCACAAAGACTGGGGGACGCTGTTCCCTATTCTGAGTAGACCCACAGTCCACATTAACCGTTTTTAAAGTGTGAGTTGTGTTAGGAAGTTGGGGAGCAAAATGTTTTCCCCGCGCTCAGCTGAGGGTACTTCTTTTAAACTTCCAAGTGACAAGTGACGATCGAGAGCAAAGCAGGGTCATTTCTATGTAGAACAAACAGTTCCTTTTAAAATGACACTCCCAAATGTGGCCTGGCTTAACTGAGACCTATAGTAATCAAAAATATATTTTAAACATAGAAACTAAGTATCCTTTCTGTGTTTGCCTGTGAATCCACATCTGTCTCGCAGAATTTCTAGAAAAGAAAATAAAGTACATTTGAACACTTAAATGGATTTTTATGAACCCCACATTTTGTCAATATATTTGACACAACTGCTGCTGTTGAGGGATGGAGTCACTGGTAAAGCAGAAGGCCTGGTACTCCATCTGTGGAGGTGCACTAAATGGCATTTCAAAATAAATTGCCATAAAACCATTATTACTGAAGTTATGTTATAGAGCAACTGTGTTTTCATATTTGTTTAAAAGAAACCTGTTTTCTTCCTTGATATTATGTGTTCTTATGTCTATAATATGCCAGAAGAAATTGAATAAAGGTACCTAGTTCCCATTGCTAAGAAAAGTATTTGACACATTTTCAAGTCAAGGAAAGTTGGGACGTGTATGAGATGAGGGGCCAGCCACCTTTTCACATTATCTCCTGTGATAAAAAAAACACTACTTTATGGGTCAAATGTTAAGTTAGCTTTAGAGATTTTTCATTTAGTTTTCCATATTTAAAATACTTTTAAAGGATTTGATGTAGACTGTAAAACATAAAAGAAATGATAATGTGTAAGCATCTCATAAGAATGTCTATTCTCTCTAGCAGTGGATAGTATTAGAATTCAATAAGTTTTTTCCCACAGTGACAGGCAGTATGCTTTCAAAATGAAAATTTCATTCACCCTTCACGTTGTCATAATGGATACATGACAGTCATTTTTCTTTCAGCCTTAAAAAATGCCTGTCTTGATTGAAGACCACTTGAAGGACATTTTAAGGATTGTGGAAGATTTGTGGTATCTTTAGGGCACAGTAAAGCCATCTCCAGGCCCCAGTACTGGACATCAGCCTTGTCCAGATGTCCAGTGGAGCCTTGTCTCCAGCCTTGTCCAATGGAGATCTGGGTTGGCAATCCAGAAAGCCAGGAGGAAGGATCTTATTCTCCCTGAGTTAGAGTTGATGGTTCTAGAAGGATGTGCAAGAGATTCCAATTGAACACCATGTCTCATCCCATTCCCATTCCCACCCTACAACATAAAAACAATTTTGTAAAGCATTCTCACGTGGTCTTTACAAAAAAAAAAGGATAAACAAAATGCCTCATCCCTTTTAATTCTTCATCTGTAAAATGGGTTTCTTGTTTATCCATCAAGCCTGCTGAGAAGGAATCACATTCCATCACACTTGTTTGCATTTCTTGGTTTTTTTGAATCAAGTGTGCTCTGTATTTTGATTATTCTTTAGAATGCTGTGCACATATGGTAAAGGAAGAATGAGGCATTACTGAGTAAAAAAATAATTCGGCTTGTAATGCCTGGGAAGATATGTTATCAGGCCAGCCGATACTTATTCACTGATAATTTCTTCAGTTTTTTAGGTGTCACTACGTGTGCAAGGACTGTGGATGCCAAAGGCTGGGATTCTTATTTTACTGCAGCCAGGAAGACTGTGAGTGCATATTTTTATCCTCGTTTCTGAATAGTTTTACACCCTTCATCTCCTTTTTAAAGGATTGGAACTGCTGATACGTAGTTTTTAAAATACAAAAGTAAGCAAGTGTTGCTACTCACTTTCTGTGTCACTGTATTTATCCACATGTGTGAATCTACATGTATTACTGTATTTCTCCCTCTGGGAAACGACTCCAAGGTAGCCGAACTATGACACGGTCATTACAAATACCTTTAAAAACTCATCTTCTTGTGTTTGGTATTTATTTCATAAACATGCATTGCATTCCAATTCCATGTCAGGAGTCCACTTAGGCCTGGAACATTGTCCCATCATAAGAAGATGGCTGTGATGCTGCTCTGTGGTGAGATTTTCCAGCGTGAGTGAATTTAGCCGTGAAAATGGTCTAACACTCTGCTGTGATATGTTCTCTTTCCTCATGGAGCTTGGGATATAAAACTCCTAACAGATTTTTTTTCTGCTGAGTGAAGTTTGTGTGTTAGCACACCAGTTCCCTGGGATGCAGATTTGAATCACAGAGCAATTAAACCATGGATAAAATGGACCTGAGGTTCACCAAGGCTGAATGCTCTAGCCATTGAAGGCATTACTTTTGTAAGGAGAATACAGGGACTTTTTTTTTTTTTTTTGAGACAGAGTCTCACTATGTTGCCCTTGGTAGAGTGCTGCAGTGACACAGCTCACAGCAACCTCTAACTCTGGGCTTAAGTGATTCTCTTGCCTCAACCTCCCAAGTAGCTGGTACTACAGGTGCCCGCCACAACACCTGACTATTTTTTTGTTGCAGTTGTCATTGTTGGTTAGCTGGCCCTGGCCCTGGCTGGAACCGGCCAGCTTTGGTGCATGTGGCTGGGACTGTAACCACTGTGCCAAGGGCACCAAGCCAAATACAAGGACTTTTAAAACATGCTATCAATATTTAGTTCCCTTTTCAAACAAAATTTTGACACCTGTGTAACTCTTCTTGACCACACTCTTAAAATTTTTTTTTTGTTGTTGTTGTTGTTGTTGTTTTCTGAATTTGCTTATTCACTGGAACAAAAAGATGAGTTTGGAAAGGATATTTATTATCCAAAGGGGCTCATGTGAGTGAAAACATGTGAGATTTTCCCTCTACTGAGCTTCGACCATAACAAGACCTTCCCCCAAAGATCATGGCGCTGAATGAGATTCCTTCTGGATGTTTCCATCGGAGTTGTCAATGAATATAAAGTGAATGTTAGAGAGGCCATGGCCCAAGGCCAGATGGGTTTGTGGTGAAGGCAGGTTCTCAGGAGAAGGGGGGGCAGGAGCTCTGATTGAGAGCCGCAGAACTGTCCGGAACTAACAGACCCAGAGCCATTAGCCTTTGTCAACACAAAGCTCTTAAAATATAGAGCTATTGGTTTGTCCTGTTGTCAGAAGTTAAGTTGTGACAATCCAGTTGCCCACGTAGACATTTAAGTTATTATATATGCTGGGGAATAAATAATGACAAGTGACTAATTTTTAGAAATCCTTGGCCTATGACATCCATACTTTTAAGTGACCAGAAAATGTCCAAGAGCTTAGAATGACGGTGTGGGGTGAAAGGTAGTCCACTCTCCCTACCCTGTGGGCCTTTCTTTGCTGTTCTGTAAAATCTCAGAAATGAACTCCGCCTCACAGAAAGGGGAATGTTGACCAAAGTGAGAGCTGGGAGCCCACCCTGGGAGAGTCCAGTGGGCAGGCCATCACAATGAGCCCTGGAAGAGCCCGGATGACCCCAGAGGGCTCCCCCAGTGAGACACCACCTTCATCTGCCCCCCACCCCAGGGTGTACAGATGCAAGGTGAATGATGACACGCCCTCCCCCAAAAAAGAATTAAAGGGGACCGGGCTGTGGCCAGTGTAGGGGAGTTTTCCTGTTCTTAGTATCATTTCTAATGATTTGGGCAAAGAAGGGCATGCAAGGAATGGAACCCCACCTACTTAAAGTAAAAAATGTCAGCTCCAAAGTACACAGAGTCATCTCTGCCCCCTTTGAAGGCTGAGTGTCCTTCACCAGCCAGCATTGGCTGCACGGAGGTTTCTAATATAATGTGATTTTTCAGAGTGCTTTGTCTCTGTGGAGAGGCTTCAGAAAGCCCTTGAAGTCCTCAGCCTTAAATCCATGTTAATAGGGGAAGTCTTTTTTTTTGTTTTTTTAGACAGGGAGCTTTGGTTGGAGGAAACATTGACCCAGGCTGCACTCTGGGTAAACTAGGGCAAAAAGACTGATAACGTCTGCAGGGTACTTATTAACCACTCTTCATCTGCAGGATCAATATTTCCAGTAACGGGGTCAACTCTCGAGATACACCGCTACATCTCGATTTTTCCTTGACACAACAATTTATTTTATAAATGCGTCTGCCAGCGAAGAAATGGCAGTACCAAGGATTGTGTCTTTTATCTCCGGGATATGCAAAGCACATTTATTTTCAGCTTTTATCTCTGGAATTGTATGTTGATCCCATACATATAGATTGATTTTGTTCAGGTAGATAATGAAAAGTCAAGTGGAAAATTACACAATGGCACTCACGATCCTAGTCTTATATCGGTATATAAATTGGTTTATTATTTCATTCTATTAAAGAAGCTTTCTTTTTTTTTTGTAGCAGGAAAACTTTAAAATGCATCATGTCGTCAACCTCAATTTTTTTTTTTTTTTTTTTTTTTGGAGGAGGAGGTGGTTAGAGACGCAAAAGGCACAGTTTCTTCTGCTTTTTCTGCTGACTGTGTTGGTTAAATGAGCGTTCAGCAGGGTGAGGTCATGGGAGGGGGGTCTTGGCCACTTCAGGCCTCCTCCACCGCTGACTTCAGTGTCAGACACGCAGCTGCTGTAACTCTGCAGCCCTTCTGCCACTCACATCTTGGGATAGAGGTGGATGGGTTTTTCACCGCAGACAATTCTAAATTTTGTAGGGTGACCAAAAGAGGCAACCCCCTCCTGAGTAGCAAGAGACTAGGGGCGAGAGGGTGGCCACAGAAAAAAGGCCACCCCTGAGGGACAGCTTGGAGCCACAATCCTGGGGGAAGCGTTTTTAAAAAACATCTTCTGGACATTTGGTAGCCCGTGGAGCTTGCTCCAGCTTAAAGCAATTAATTCAGGACACCGACATAAACTCTCCAGGTCTTTGACAGCTTGGAGCCGAAATAAAAATGCTAGTTCTCCGGGGAAGAGGAGAGGATGGCTAGCCCTTTTCTGGACTGTTTGCTTATAGGCCCAGAGAGCAACCTTCCTTGCAGAATGAAATGCAAGGGCACAAACAGTGTACCAGGGAGAGAATAGAAGATGGGAATGAACAGTTTGAACTATTTGCTCAGCAGAAGGGCACCACAATGCTGGGGCAGGGGCTTTCCCAGGCAGCCGCTGTCCCTTCTTTGAGATCCTTTGTTGTGGTCTCTCTTCTCTGGCTAGATAAGAGCACAGCTGCAGCACTGCAGCTAATAAGGAAGGCTGGACTTTCCCCCTCAATCTCGGGGTGCCTCTCCTGTTGTGGGTCATGCGTGCCCCCCTTTTATGTTACAAGGAGCTGATGAGGGCGAGAACGGAAGGTGGGGGACACAGGACTCTGACTGGCCTCATGTCTGGCTTGTGCGTTTTTCCTTTCTTTCTTAAATCCAAGCCACAATCAGATTCCATCTCTGCGGGTCATTTGAATCCAAGAGTCCACTGGCTTGTACTGCTCAACCTGCCAAACTGCTGCCTTTGGGGGGAAAGAGGGAGCCGGGTTCATGGCAAGCAAGGACGGGTGGTTTTGAGACAGTTTTTGGTTTAAATCATCAGACTTCTCTGGCTGCTGAAAAGAGAGAAAAGTTTTGAATTGTCGATTTAGAAACTGTTTTGTGATGATTTGCCACATCTGAAAATCATCTGGGTCTTCTCCTCTCTTCACTTATTTTGTTCAGAATTCTAATGAATGGAGGTAGCTGGAGTCACAGAAGAATAGGGCGCATTGGAGATGGGACATAAAATGCACTTTTGTAATCGCCATGAATTACACCTGAGTAAATGTCATCTACAAAATTAATCACAATGTACTTTCACATTTGCTATTGTAAAACCAGAGCCCATGAGAGAATCCTGCCAAAAGAGAGGGCAGACATGATAATATTAATACTATAAAAATAAGCACAAAGCATGGTTTATGGTCAATTGATTTTTAAAGTAAAAAATCTAGTACTGGTTTGCACAGCCAGTGTGGCTCCCACTTGGTAGGTTTGCTGGTGGTGTTGGTTTTGGGAGTCAGGCTACGATGCTTCAATTCCATTGAAATAAGGTTTACTTATCCTGCATGGTTTTATAAGATGAAAAGGCAAAATGTTTAACTGCAAAGAAAATTAATGGCTTACTATGATTACATTAAACATTCCGGAAGTCTACCTGGGGGAAATACAAAGTTTTAATGCTGTGGTTTTTTGTGTGTTCTTTCTTTTTGTTTTTGTCTCACTGACAAAACTAGTAGGAAAAAAAAAAAAACAAACAAAAACTACTTCCGTGTATTTTTCCTGCTGGGTGGTCAGAAGGAAAGGCCAGGAAGCCAGAGGCCTCCCATTGAAAGGCTGCGGTGCAGAGTCGATCTCACGTGCGCGTGTGCAGCCACAGACAACAGCACCTGTTCATCTCTGCTCGCTGGAGCTGAGCGCTGGCAGCCAAGGAGTCGCTGTATGTTCCCACAGCCACAGAGAGGACTCTCCTAACAGGGAACCTGCCCCCGATGTGCCCACACCATATCTAAGACAGTCTCTAATGCGACCAGGAGGCTCTTGTCCAATACAGTGAGTGTTACCTTTGGTTACAGGTGTGTGTGGTGGGGGTGCTGTGTCCTCCAGCCTGTGTTTGATGAAGGGAGAGGGTATGAAAAACTGATGAAGGGTTCTATTTAGACATTTGCAAATGCTTGATGGAACCTTAGAAAGACAAAAAGAAAGCACTATAAAAGGTGTCATCTCTTGCTATGATTTTGTGTGTGTGTGTGTGTGTGTGTGTATACACACACACACACAAAGAGAAATGAAAACCTTTTTTTCTATAAGGACTGTAATAAAGCCATCAAGTACAAGTTGTCTTACATTTCTTTTGCAAGTACAAATCTTAAAACTTTGTATTTAATACAAAATAATTTAGAATATGTAATAAAGGAACAAACACATTTTTTTTTCCTGATTAGACTAAACGTATCCCATCTCTATGAGACCTGAGGCCAAGACAAAAATTGTAGTCTGCCTGGGTACTTGTATTTCTTTTTTCTCTCTAAACTCTTGGCATAAAGAAAAACTTGTCCAGGGGTGGTGCCTGTGGCTCAAAGGAGTAGGGTGCTGGCCCCATATGCCAGAGGTGGTGGGTTCAAACCCAGCCCCGGCCAAAAACTGCAAAAAAAAAAAAAAAAAACTTGCCCAGGAAAATGTTTCTCATGTGGCATTTTAAGATTAATTTTGAAAATCATGTTGAGTTATTGTGGATAATTCAGAAAAACGGCTGGGGCATTCCTTCCATGAAATGAATATCCTTTCCTTAATATCAGGGATTTCCACAAAAGGAGAAATAGCTTTTTTAAACATTTCCAGTTTCTGAAAAGGACATGCACGTGACAGGTATCCATACAGAGCTGCATGTGTTGGGAGCCCACCCAGGGAGGAGCAGCCCTTAGCGGAGCGCAAATGCACAAATGATGAATCTGGGTTAAATGGCTGTGGGCAAATGCACCCCGCAAGTCATACTCATCTTATATGTGAGGGGCCTGGACATCACACCAGCTGCCATGGAGTTTGATTAATGAGGCATTAAGGAGATCGAGTGACACTTACAGCTAGTTACTTACGGTGCTAATTTCAAAACACTTTGCAATAGACAAAGAGCCTCTGCTCATAATGCAAAGTAATTTGTGGTGTGTTCCCACCGAATGCATTTAGCGAAGCAAATATAGTTATGCAGAATTTAAATTAAGGTTGACACTAATGTAAACAGAGCCCAAGAACCACTGTCCAATAATTTGATGAGGACACAGGTTTTAATCAAGCCTCTTCCACTAAAATAGCAATTTAAATCCCCATCGTTTAAACTGGATAAAATGCTTAAGCTGTGAAGGTTGGGGGAAAAAATAGAAATTTACTTGAAAAGAAAAATGAAACGCAGTATCTCTGGGGGAAACCTTCACTGTGCTTTGACTCAGCCTGGAGATACATGTCGATTTAAATATCAGGTTGATTTCAAGCCCAGATTCCAGATATTCGGAGGCATTTCTCATACATCTTTTTCCTTGTTGTAAAGTTACGGTTGACACATCCTGGTAGCATTGACCTCAGAACAAAATTGTGCCTGGTAATGAGAAAGTGAAAACTCTTAAGTTGGTTCGGAAGCCCTGGAAGCACCGACATCATCCCTCTTCCCCCAGTAACTGATTTCTATTTGAAGTGAAACGTTCCTTTTTCTTTTCTTAATTTTTATGAAAAATTCCAAATTGAGTAAGAGAGAGGGGAGAGGGTATAGGGTTCACTTTTTCAGGGGGCACCTATAGCCAGTCCTTCCGCTCTGTTTATTTCCCTTACTCCAACCCATTTGGGGAGCAGTGGGGGGTGAGCCCACACATTAACATTAATTAAAATGCCAGCAGTCTAGTTTCCAGGGCCAGGGAGGCCTTGTATAGGGCAAACAAAACCAAACTAAATAGCAATTTATTCTGTCACTGCTCTTGGAAGGAAGTTTTGCTGGCACTACCCAGGGCCTCTGGGCTTCACTCTTGGCAAAGCAGCAGGAAGGTCAGGGAAATCGATCCTGAATTTTCTTAATTGGAACTCAGGCATGAATTGCATAGATGATGTATCTTCAGGGGACAGGAATTTGTACGATGAGAGATGAGATGTGTTTTTCCGACCTATTCTGAAGAAAGGGCCAAAATATTTTTTTGGGAAAAATGTTATAGGTAAAGTGCTCTTTAAATGCTCCTTAATCACATTAATGTACACAGCTATGATTTAATAAAAAATAAATGCTCCTTGTAGTCATGAAAGGGAAGTGGGAAATGGGAGCTTTGCTGTTTTGGGGGTGGAGGCAGTGTTCCACAGAATGAGCATTGCTCAGGAGCCAGGCACCTTGGTGTGATCAGGAAGAAAGTCTCCAACATGAAGACACTGATCCCAAGGAGGTGAAGTGGCATTCCTGAGTCCACCGGGCTGCACGGGGACCACCAGGTGGTTCCAATCAGGCCTGCCCTGCCCTCTTCTCCAAGTGACTCTGCCCCTCAAGGGCATTTCCTCTGGGGAAAGACACATCTCTTCTCCCCAGCGTCAACACGGCTTTGGGAAGACTATACTTCTGGCATATTACCTGAAAGACACTCACATTTTAAACTCCCATCTTGCAAATATGTGGGACTTTATCCCTCTGAGGTTAAAGGAATTAATTGAAAGGCGTCTATGTTCATTACGGCTGCAAGGACAGAAATCCCGAAACTAGTCTGCAAGCCTAAAAAAGACACATCTTTGCATGTGACTTCCGAATGTTTGGTTTTACAGAGAGAGGAGAGGGGAGATGGGACGCCTTTGAAGCCCTACTTGGGGGTGCTTGCAGAGACAGCCGGGTGTGCCCTGTCTGCTGGATGGAGCAGCAAGGAGTGTGCACAGTGGGAGGGATGGAAAGGGCTGGTGGAAAGAGAAGTGTGCAGGCCAAACTGGAGCAGCAGGACATCTTCCAGAGGACAGGTGTGTTTGTTTTTAAGAAAGGAAGGCAATTTGGGGGCCCCTCAGGTCTGGGCTCCTCTTGGGAGCTGCCCTTGGGTCCCGCTGTGAAGGTAGAGATCAGTCGTCCCCAAAGCACCTGGCTCTGGCGTAGAGTTGTGACTCCTGCCCTTGATAGATGCCGCCTTCCTGGCCTGCGTGTGTACAGGCCAGAGTGTGGGAAAGCAACTGCTCAGGGTGAGTTCTAGGCCCCAGGTGGGGCACAGGCTTCCTGTCTCCTGTGCTGCCCTGGGGACAGAGCCACAAAGTGTTCCACCACTCAGCCCCTCATGGCGAGCTGGCTGGCAGGAGGCCCTGCTGCTCATAGCAGTGACCAGCTGACATGTTCCCCAGAGTTAAGTTTCCCTTAACTTCTCCAGGACCTCATTCCTGCTACCCAGACCATCAGCCCAGGAATCCACACACACACACCCCTTCACCTCCGAGAGCCATCCTGTGGGCATCTGGGTGAGGTCGCAGCACTGCCCTATCAGTCCACATCTGCAGTCGACCAGCAGCGCTATCGGGTGAGTCCCTTCTTTTATTCTTCAAACCAGGGTTTTGGAGGCTTCATGGTTCCAAGATCTCTCCCAGGTACTTCTTACAGAAGCTTCTAACTCATCCTTACCATACAGCCCTGACTCAGGTAGCTGCAATTTCATCCTTGCCACCCCAGACGCAGCTGAGAGGCTTGCAAACTCCAGATCATCATTTTTGGCCTCAGTTGCACATGCTGTCTCTCTCTCCATCAGAGGATAAAACAAAACAATTCCACAGGCCACTGTGAAAGGTTCTCTTCACAGAGCGCCGTGGAGAGGAGTGGCGCTGGGACAGGGTTTGGCCCTTACAGAGCGGGGCCACCTGACGCTGAGTCCTCCTGCTTCGTGGAGAAACCGGAGCCGGCTCCTCCTGCCCAACCTCTTGATTCAAAATCTCAGTGCAAATCACACACCATCACGGTCTCTCTGGGTTTTACGATTATCTTGATAATCTGTGTCAAGCAAGGTTCAAGAGCTCCGTGCGAGGAGGTGTGGGTGCTGTCTGCTCCCTGCCCTCAGCCAGCTACATCACCCTCTTTCCTCCTTTCTGCTCTCCACACCACAAACACAGCCTCGTCTGAACTCCTGCTTTTGCCTTTTTACTTTGGGGCCAGAGACCTGCACTGATTTTCTTTTAAACATGGGAGAGATGACTAACTTATTACCACCTTTAAGGGACTCTATATGCACAGGAATTATACATACTGACCCCCTTCCACGCCAGCCACCAGCCAGGGAGGGGCCCAAGTGCCTCAGAGAAGGCCCTTTCCAGGGACAGGCCTCTGTCTTGGCTGTTCTGATGTAGACCTAACTCATCACGGCTGTGGCGTCCCTTGTCACGTACCAGCACTGGTGATTGGCACTCTTCTTAGGAAGACAGCTGGCAATGTTGAGACCTTTGCCCTGCTGGAAAATGGGCAGGAATAGATTGGCAGATGTTTGCGGGGTGAGGAAGTCTGGGCCTGTCCACTGATAACTGGGTTTAGTGTCGAGGCCTCAGGAAATTCGCCACTGAAATCCTAAACTGAAATGCTGAGATTTAGACCATTTGTTCTAATGTGCTTCTAACAAGCGTTTTTGGGGCTAGCTGCAAGACTGGGTCATTTCTTACAAATCTGTTTTGGGGTTTCCCTATCACCTCCTGGGCCGGGAGGGGGGATTCTGGGTGAGCCCTCTGCCCCTGGGTCAGGCCTCTAGCTCCCAGGCCCCAGGCCTGCTGAGTGCTGAACCATCATTTCCATAGAATTCTCTGTGTTGGGAGAATTCACTCTGTTGCCCAGGCTGGAGTACGTGGCGTGATCAGAGCTCACTGTAGCCTCAAAGTCATGGGCTTGAAAGATTCTCCTACGGTGCATCTTACAAGGGTACATGTGAAATTTACTAGGTGTAGAATATAAATGTCTTAACACAATAACTAAGAAATGCCCAGAAGGCTATGTTGACCAGTTTGATGAAAACATTTCAAATTGTATATAAAACCAGCACATTGTATCCCATGATTGCATTAATGTACACAGCTATGATTTAATAAAAAACAATAAAAATAAAAAATTCTCCTGCTTTAGCCTCTAGAGTAGCTGAGACTACAGGTATGCATCACCCATGCCCAACTATTTTTTTTTTTTTTAATTTCACATTTTTAGAACTGAGATCTTGTTGTGTTACCCAGGCTGGTTTCAAACTCTTTGCTGCAAGCAACCCTCCCACCTCAGCCTTTCAAGTTTCTGGGATAACAGGTGTGAGCCATTGCACCTGGCTTATTTTTCTGATAAATAGATTACTATTTCATTCTTTTAAAATGCTGTTTGGACTGGGTGCAGTGGCTCACGCCTGTAATCCTAGCACTCTGGGAGGCAGAGGCGGGTGGATTGCCTGAGTTTACCGGTTCGAGATCAACCTGAGCCAGAGTGAGACCCCATCTCTAAAAATATCCTGGCATTGTGGCAGGTGCCTGTAGTTCCAGCTACCAGGGAGGCTAAGATTAGATAATCGATTGAACCCAAGAGTTTGGGGTTGCTGTGAGCGATGATACCATGGCAGTCTACCTAGGGCGACAAAGTGAGACTCTGTCTCAAAAAAAAAAAAAAATGCTGGCTTAGCACTCATAGCACAGTGAGTAGGGCACCAGCCACATATACTACGGCTGGTGGGTTCGAGCCTAGCATGGGCCTGCTAAACAACAATGACAATTCCAACCAAAAAATAGCCAGGCATTGTGGTGGGCACCTGTAGTCCCAGCTACTCGGGAGGCTGAGGCAAGAGAATCACTTAAGCCCAAGAGTTTGAGGCTGCTGTGAGCTGTGACCCTATAGCACTCTACGCAGGGTGACAGCTTGAGACTCTGTCTCAAAAAAAAAAAAAACAGTGTTTGGCCCATGACGCTATTTTACTACTTGTTACTTATGACCGGTGTTCTCAGAAATGTTTAGAGATGAGGGGGGAGGATTCTGATGGATTAGGGAGATTTCGGAGGTTATCTGGGCATACCAGTTGTCCACGAGGTCAGAGACATGCCAGGTGCTGCGACCCTTGGCTTAAACCAACAGGACATTTTTCATTTTCTTATGAAATTTCCAGTTCACATTCTTTCCTTACTTGAGAGTCAGTTGTCAGGGTACTGGTGATATCTTAACTCTTTCTTTAATTATTTACCAAATCCTTTTCATTCTTCTTTCGTAATGTCACATTTATCGCTACTTTTCCATTCTCTCTGCCAGCACCTTAGTGCAGGCCCTTTTTAACAAGAAAAATCTCTAGAGCAGTTGCTGACCACTGCTAGCCTCAGGTTCCAGCACCCCTGTGCTGTGGGCAGCGGCTTACGTCTGGGGTCTGCTGACACCCAGACAGGTGCTCTGTGGAAGTTGCTTCCCTTCCTCACAATCATCTCACCAGATCCATTTTTTTAATGAGATCTTCTATATCTATTACTTTAATTGTAGTGATAGACTGATTCTGAACTTGGCTTTCATTAAAAAAAAACAAAAAACAATGGTTTGTCATAGAAATGGTCATATAAATTATATGCTTAAGAAATGTTAGTGTTTTGTAACTTTTGATTTACTGTATATTGAGTCTTGAATTTTATGGTGATCAAAATGGATTAGATTTTCTGTAAGAAAATAGTAACTTCCATGGTAAGATGGGCACATGTTCTCTGCACATTAGGAAAAGAGACCGTAAGACATCTGTACCTAGTGTGAGAGGCATCAGGAAACACACGGTTTTTTTTGTTGTTGTTGCAGTTATTGGCTGGAGCTGGGTTTGAACCTGCCACCTCCAGCATATGGGGCTGGTGCCCTACTCCTTTGAGCCACAAGTGCCGCCCAATACACGATATTTTTTGATAAAATCAAATATGGATTGCATTGAGCCTCAGGATTTAACTCTGAGTTGACAAGAAATGCCAAAGAGCTGGGTGCCTCACACCTGTAATCTCAGCACTCTGGGAGGCCAACATGGGCACTCAGCTTGAGCTCAGAAATTTGAGACCAACCTGAGCAAAAGTGAGACCCCTGTCTCTAAAAACTAGTGGGGCATTGTGGCGGGCACCTGTCGTCCCAGCTACTCGGGAGGCTGAGGCAAGAGAATTACTTAAGCCCAAGAGTTGAAGGTTGCTGTGAGCTGTGACATCTCAGCACTCTAAGCGGGGTGACAGAGTGAGACTGTCTCAAAAAAACCAGAAGACAAAGGTACCTGTTAAATGGCACCAGGGGAATGCCACTGGAGAAATCAGGATGACAGGAAACTGTTCAGGACATGTTACCTTATTTCTTCAACAGATAAATGTTAAGAAGAAAAAGAGAGAGGAGCCAGATGCTGTGTTTGGTTCTCAAATCCAATGAAGCAACTTCCCCTCCCTCAATAGTGCGACATAATTAGGAAAATGTAAACCCTTACAGGCTATTCAGGAATTACTGCTAACATTTTAGATATAGTAACAGTATGTGGTTACTAGTATCTTTTAGAGAAGAATTCAAGAAATTGGCTTGGTGCCTGTAGCACAGTGGTTATGGCGCTGGCCACATACACCCAGGCTGCTGGGTTTGAATTCAGCCTGGGCCAGCTAAACAACAATGAAAACTGCAACAACAACAAGAAAAACAGCTAGACGTTGTGGCAGGCAACTGTCGTCCCAGCTACTCGGGAGGCTGAGGCAAGAGAATCGCTTAAGCCCAAGAGTTGGAGGTTGCTGTGAGCTATGATGCCACAGCACTCTACCAAGGGCAACACAGTGAGACTGTCTAAAAAACATTAAAAAAAATAATTCAAGGAATTGTTTAAGGAAGAAGTGACTTAACATCTGTGAGTAATTTGCAAAGAAACCAGCTGGAGGACACAGGCCAAGGTGGAGGTGGCTCAGGACTATGGCAGGCTGATCCTGTGCTGTGCAAGACACTCTTCCCTCCAACATGTGAAAACCTGCAAACTAAAAAGTGAAGCAATTGGGGCTCATAGTCCTGAAAGTATTAGCCCCAAATCTCTCAGGCATCGAATGCTGAAGACAGATAGGCTTGTGGTGACGTCTTCCCACCCATGGGGGCCACGCACTGCCCTCCCAGACTGTCCTCAGTCCCTCCTCATGGTGGCCAGCCTAGTGGGAGACGTCCTTTGTATGCGGTGCTGCTGCAGCCTTGCTGTGGTTCAGTGTCCTTCCCAACTCCCTGATGCTTTGTTTGGTAAAAGAGCACAGGGTTAAACTTGGAATCACAGACCAGTGGCCATCTTGGGAACGTTTTTCTTGTCCTGAACTAGCCTGTTCTCCTTCCATCTACTCCTGGGAGCAGCTCCGTGGGCCGAGGGGTCAGCTTTCTGCTCTTCTTCCTCTGGATTGTGGCGTGAGGAGCATCTGCTGTCTCTGCAGCCATCCCCTCTGTGTCGGAGACATCCCACTCAGCACTCCCAGCCTCACCTCTCTCCTGAGCTGTCCAGCCGTCCCCACTGGGAGCACCGTCCAGCCCCAGGTTGGTGTCGACTGTCAGTGCCTCTGGTAATGTTTACTCTTGTGATGTGGACCTTTTGTACCAGCCTTCCAACTTCCATGTTCAGGCCTTTGACTGACTCACCTTCTTTCAGGGTTTCTCCAGCAAAAAAGATTCCAAACTATGATTTTAGTCTGATTTCTCACCACACGAATGCCACACTGGCCTTCTCCCCGTTGGCACCTTCCCTGAAGGTTCTCAACTGTCACTCTTCCCAGCTTCGTTCTCCTTCCTTCTTCCACCAATACCCTCCCCCGGGTAGCAAAGTCTTGCCCATGTTTGGAGACCTGGCTTGTGGGGATCATGGCAGAGGAGGCTATTGCTGTCCTAGCTTATTTGACCTTAGCTTAGGTGCATGAACTTAAACCAGTGTCCACCTGTCTTGTCCATTTTATTCTATTCTTTTTTTTTTTTTTTTTTTTTTTTGAGTCTTGCCCTGTTGCCCCAGCTAAAGTGCACATCATCATAGCTCACAGCAAACTCAAACTCCTGGACTCAAGCGAGCCTCCTGCCTTAGCCTCCTGAGTAACTGGGATTACAGGTGGCACCATGCCCAGTTAACTTTTTCTATTTTTGGTACAGACAGGATCTTACTCTTGCTCAGGCTGGTCTTGAACTCCTAGCCTCAGCAATCCTCCTACCTCAGCCTCTCAGAGTGCTAAGATTATAGGCACGAACCGCTGCAGCCAGCCATCTCATCCATTTTAAAAGGGAGGTAAATGCCTACCGTGGCTGGACAAAGCTGGGTGCTGTGCCTGGGCCCCTGGGGTTTTAACTATTAACTCACTAATTTGTGTGGAAGTCTCTGTCTTAAATGATGCTATAAATACTTCATGGTAGGGGCTGTTTCCCTGTCCCTGTCACTCGCAGGCCTGGGAACAGTGTTGCTGACGCATCAGCGTTCCGTTCGGATTGCTGAATAAAGGTAGATTTTGCCATCTTTTCCCCACCCAGTTTGAAACCAGCTGCCCCCTCTCAGCTGCAGGTGTGAAGGTGCACTGTGCACACGTCTGAAGATTTTCTGGGACACATCCCCTCCCAAATGCTTTCCCATTTTTTCCCCCCAACAAGTGCACTTGTCAGAGGCTGCACTTGGATTTCTTGGCTTGAAACATGTCACTGACTGGGTCCCGCTTTTGGTTTGCAGGGATGAAGTCCCTCACTGGCCTAGGACACTGAGGGTGGGTGTGGACCCAAGGGGAGCCCTGGTGTGGGGCCAGCAGACATGTGAGCTGTTGCCGAGAATCACTGGAGTTTGAGCTGCTCAAAGCCCCACTCCCTACTGCTCCAGCAGGTCCCACCTGAGCTGCCTTTTCTCTTTTCTAGTCTGCTCTGATTATTTCTAAACTTAATTTTTATGCATTCTAAGCATTAAAATAAAAGGAAAATTTTTATCTAACATTTAAAAAAATTTCTCAAACATATTGCGGATACTTTCCCTGTGTCAACAACTGTTCTATACATCAGGGGTGCAAGAGCAAAAGTGAAATTGTTCTTGAAGAGTTCTTGACTCAGCAGAGGGAGGACATGCCAGGGAAAATACGTTTACATTTCGTGGAGTGTAGCTAACCAGCGAGTACGAACAGCGTCTTCGGAAATAGCATGTTAGCTTTCTAGGGTTTCTAGATAAAGTATCATGAACTGGAGGGCTTAAAATAATAGAAACATTGTTCTATAGTTCTGGAGGCTGGAAATCTCAAATAGGAATGTTAGCAAGGTATCTCTGGACCTGTTTAATAAAGTATAAAATTATACTTGCAATGCTGTTGGAACAACCAACTTAAACAGATGGGGGCCCTTAGCATCTTGCTGGGCCTACAGCGAGTGGTCAGTACATGTTAGTTACGGTTGTTATAAAATCTTCATGCTACATATAATATGTATGTATACACACACATATTTAAGCATATATGTCAACTTAATTATCTATTTTAACTTAGTTTTGTCTTTATTAAATTGTTGTGGCTGAAGAAATAAAATGATTTATTTGAAATACAATGGAAATGTATACATTTTATTTTATACGTGTATGTGCATGTGTTTTAACTAACAAATCATAGGGTAGCATTGATATAAAATAGATGAAGAGTTTCAGTAGTGTGCATGAGCTCTGACTCTCTCTCTTTCTCTGACTCTCCATATCCCTTGATTCAAGCCCATTTGCTCCATGATGGAGGTTTCAAGATGGTGAAGACACATCTCCTCACCTGCTGGAGCTTGTATTCCAGACAGGGGAGATTTAGCTATATAAACAGTTGCAATTATAACATGGGATGTGCTAGGTTAGAGGGGCGGATGGGTAGTGAGAAAACCAGAGGGTAGTGTTTCGATATAGCTGGAGGGCCCAGGAAGCCTGCCCAAGTTCAGAAGACGAGGCTCCAGCCAGTTAAAGGAAGGAGATGGCACCATGCTTGGCCCAGGTGTGTGAGTGGCCTTTACAAGGCGGGGATTCCAAGCAATTCAGTAGCACCAACCATAGTCCTAACAGCTGACCATTTGCTGTGTTCCAGGCATTATGTGTCAATTAGTGTCAATTCTTGACGCTAGTTTTCCATGTAAACCTCACAACCCCCCCTGAGGAATCATATCCACACTACAAAAGAGGGGCCTGCTGTGGACAAAAGTGGACAGCCTGCTGACTGGCTAAGGCCTTGCAGCAGAGCCCAGGTTTCAAGTTCCTGCTGGACTGAGGGGCAGGCCCGAGGGCAGAGCCTCTAGGAACCTGCTGGAGGCCATCTACAGGGACTTGATGTCAGGGTCAGGGAGAGGTTAGGGAAGGTTGGGGCTTGGGGGTGACAGGTGTAAAGCTGGGAATCATGAATCCAGCTGCACTTTCCAAATGCTTCTGTCTGGAGCGCAGACGAAGGGAGCAGACCCACAGCAGAACCTCATGCAGCACCTCCCCAGGGGTCCCAAGAGCTGCCTTCAGTTCTGGGTCCTGGGTCCCTCCCACAGAGGTCCGTGAGAGGCCATTGGAAGTCTCTGCTGATAGCTACAGGACCGAGGACTAGGCCCAAGAGCAGCAGGTGACCTTCCCTTTAGCAGGGCCACAGACCGTCCTGTGTCTTGCTTCCCCTCCACTTCTGGAACCTTCCATCTCACACCTGCTTGTCATTTCCTGTGCTCTTGCTGGGAGATCTTGCCCCAGCTCTTCCTTTGGCCAAAGACCAAGGCTGCCACGGGCTGTGGGAGTGTCTGGAAGCTCCATGCGTCCATGTAGCTGAGCAAATACATTCTCCTAGTTAATATTTATCATTCATTTGTACCCTGTCCCAGCCACACCCATTATCTTCTAATGAAGATTGTCCTTAAGAAAGCTGCAAGTTTGGGGCAGTGCCTGGAAACCGATTCTCCAGATCCTAACTGCAGAAGTAGGGGGACAGGGGTGGGGTTTGCATGTCTGTTGTCCACACGAATGTTCTTCAGGTTCCCAGCGATCCCCTGGGCCCCCAAGGCTGCGGAAAGCTCAGCACGTCCTCCTTCTACTCACCTCACCCCTCCCACATGCTATTGCCACCCAAAGCACGCCTGAGTGACACGTTCCTTCCATATTTCCAGTCACTAGGAGGGAACTTTCAGCGAGCCAGTGTTCTCTGTCGGTCCACTGCGGCGCACCCTGCCTGCCACCCAGCAGGCACTTGTTGAGTATTTGTTGAATACAGGAGTGAATGGAACTCCTGCATGCATTTTGATCTTGTCATTTTTTTGTCCACTGGTGGGTAACAGGGAGGTTCACCTGGGACAGGGCTGAATCTTAGGAAGATGGAGGCATCTCAGCTGGGGTCAACACTGTCACAGGGTCACCCACCAGCTGGAACCACTTCCCTCCTGTTCACATACACCCAGCAGCTTGCAAAGTGTCTTTGCTATCAGAGTCCTTCGGCTCTAAGAGTGCCCATGCTATTCCTGTGAATCCTACTCAATCCAAACAAAAGCACAGCACCTATTAATGCCTTAAGTGGGTCAGGAGCGCTCAGATCCTTGCCCAAAGACTCATGGCTCAGTGGGACAAACCTTACTTCTGACCTAAGTCAGGTTGCTGGGCTAATCACTGTGGACCCAGCCCCACAGGCACCTGCTGCTTTAGCCCAGTAAATGGGGACTTAAAGACAAGAACATGTGTCCTCAGCCAGCCCAGGACTCAGGGAGGTCTTAGTGCAGACCCCTTGGGGGTGATGTGGAGGAGGTGGGCAGGGGCGTCTGTGTTTCCAAGTTGGGATGCATAATGAGTTTCAACCATAATAAATTGCTGCTATTTTACATTTTTTTTTTTTTTTTTTTTTTGAGACAGTGTCTCACTCTGTCGCCCTGGGTAGAGTTCCGTGGTGTCACAGCTCGCAGCAACCTCAAACTCTTAGGCTCAAGCGATCCTCTTGCCTCAGCCTCCCATTGGCACCTGTGACACAGCCTGGCTAGTTTTTCTATTTTTTATGGAGATGAGGTCTCTCTCTTGCTCAGGGTGGTACTTCACAGATTTTTGACTTGCCGCTATGGTATTGCGCTTCATTTAATAGCAATAACAAAACTTCCTAAAGAATCTTCACAAGATGCTCTGATTGTAAGTTTTTCTTACCTCCCGGAGTCCTAGTTGTCTCACAGGGGATGTGCCAGATGAAGGAGCAAAGTGCCTTGGAAGGGTCAGTGTGTGAGTTGAATGTTTAAGCTGTCATGCAGTGTGGTTTTGAGGGATGAGCAGGAGTTTTCTAGGCAAAGGAGAGGAGAGGACGGACATCCCAGACGGAGGACTGTGCTGCCTCTTACACCTCAGTTACCTTTGTTACTTGTGCTGATGACTCAGGGATCCTCTTATGGAACCCAGTGGGAGGGGGACGGCGCTTTTTCTGTTTTGCTTCCCACATGGTCAAGATAGTGCCTGCCATGGTGTGGTCCGTTTATAAATGAATACTTGTGAGTGCCAAATAAGCAGCATCCTCCAGGCTAAGCCTGCTGCCACTGCCACCTCTGTTTCTGCTCCCAGCCCCTCAGGCGAGGTTGCGTTACTGAAGTTAGTGCAGGAGCCTGCCTTGTCCCTGTACAGGGTCGGGGGGGTAGTGGTGTCCACACTCCCTGCATTTGTCTGCCACTGCGCAGGCTGACGTGCTCAGTAGGAAGGCCTTTCAAAACTTGTCAAGGTCTGATCATGCTACTAATTTTGACGTAATCATAACTTACATCTTACCTCTGTGACTTTCACGTTCCAGTAAAACAGAATTGTTTTCTGCTCCCAGAACATGCCATTTTCTCACCTGTAAACCGTTTCTTCATCTGGTGCCCAGGCCATGTGCTGTCCCCTGTCCCCTGCACGTGTGCCTGCTGGGGTCGACCTCCTCCACCTTCAGCACCACAACCTCCAGGAATCTGTCCTGGTTAAGCTCTCCTAACACTGGATCTTTCTGATGATTCTTCTTCTATTCTCTGCCCCCACGTTTCTAGCCTGGAGCCTTGGATGGAGTAGGTTTTCTCCGTGAAGGACTGAAACAAGCACCAGTGATGTACCAAGTTCTCAGCTAGATGCAGGAGGTACTGCAAGGGAGACCTTTTGGCCTTTTGGGGATGAGATATGAAAAAACAGGGCGGCGCCTGTAGCTCAAAGGGGTAGGGTGCCGGCCCCATATGCTGAAGGTGGCAGGTTCAAACCCAGCCCCGGCCAAAAAAAAAAAAAAAAAAAAAGTCACTACCACTGAGATATGAAAAAGCACAAGGAATTATTTTGTACCTCAGAAGTGTCTGCACCTTGAGACAGCCTGCGATGGTGACAGTGATGACTATGGGATGCTCCTGCTTCCTGTCCTGCTCTGTGCTCTGTGCCCTGGGAGGCTGAGCCCTGTGACGGGGTCAGCCAGGCTCCTGTGCGCCTCGGTTTCCTGTTGGGTTCCACTAATGTCAATGGGGAGTCAGACAGTGAGCAGAGAGAGCGTTGAGGTGTTTCTTTCCCCTGGTCTCTGTTTGCTGGGCCATCATTTGCCCTTGAGAGCTCGTGATAGCTTTCAGTGACCCCTTCCTATAAGCAGAGCTCCTGCTAAATTCTAGCAGCCCTTCCCAGGTGGAGTGGTCACAGCTCCCTTCTGTTGCCAGCCCCAAGGTGTGTTGCTAATAGGTCCCCTTAATCCTGCCCTAACCAGGTCTTGAAAACACTCAGATGCTTCCCCCTTGTCTGTGAACCATCTTCACTTCTTGCTGAGACCCTGACAGGCACAATGAGTGCCATGATGGCAGTGGTGACAGTGGTTGTGGAGATGTTTGTACCAGCTGGGAGTATCCTAGGGAGGGAGCAGCTCCCCGCAGGAAAGCTGGAGAACTGGGCAGAGGGAAGCAAGGCGCTTGCTGGAGTCACCCACTGCTGCATGGCAAGCCACCCCAAAGCTTAGTGGCTTAGAACAACAATACTAATTTATTATTTCTTATTCTTGTGCAGGTCAGGAATTCACCAGGCACAGCAGGATGGCTGGTTTCTGCTCCATGAGTCCCGGGCCTTCTCTGGAAGGCTGGGGCTCACTTACTTACGTGTCTTCAACATCTATCACATGATCTTGGCTGTTGACTGGGTCCGTGGTAAGTGTTCAGAGAAGAGGAAAGCTACACGGCCCTTCATAGCCCGGCCTTAGACATGGTGGTGTCCCTCCCTCCATGCTCTGCTGCTCGAGGTGGTTGTAAAGGCTCACCCCGGTTCAAGGCCTCACCTTGAGAAGTGGCCTCACCTCTTGAAGGAGTTGTTGTCACATGTGTGACGTTCTATCTTCCCGAGCTACAGCAACTATGTAGGATTCACAATGAGGATGACAGTGCCAGAAGTCAGGGAGCCTGCACCTCTGTGTCACCACTCAGAGCTCAGCCACCCATCCCACACTGACCACTGTGAGTGTGAGAATGAGACGTCCCGGGTGTCAATCCTCTGAGATTCGGCGTTCGTTAAGAGGATTAAATTGGGTCTGGAACATCTCTAGACTGAGTCTGGGCCGGATATCGTCCTAGCTGAGCAGCGTGTCTCTTAGAACTAAAAATCTGTGCCCAGAGAAAGGCACAAGGGTCGATTTCCTCTTCCTCCTCCTGCTTTCCCTTCTCCCCTGCCACAGTATTTGCAAGTAGTAAACCAGCTATGGGAAGGAGGAGGGAAGTCTGCCGAGGGCTTGGAAGAGGGAAAATGTTAACACAAACGTAGTGACTGGTCCTTATTTGAAGGGTCTTGGGGAAGATGGGGGTGTCTGTGTTAGAAATAATTGGCAGGTGAGTGTCTGCAGGGGCCTTACCTCCCCCCCCCCCGAAGATATTGTCTGAAAGAGAAAGTCGCCCCAATGTCTGTCCCAATACAATCCTGGGAAAAACATCTGTCGTGTGATATTTAGAACTGACATTTTCATAAGGATCTGGTCTATAGAGGCTTTTGCAGGGTTCAGAGAATCACATTTCACATTTCCTCCCTCCTTCCTTCTGTGACTAGCAGTGTGTGCGGGGTTGAGTGTGTTTTCAGTGACATGCTGAGGACTACATTTTTAAAAGCTTTTTATTTGGAAATAATTTTAACAAGAGTAAGTTCAATAATAACAGTTTCAACATAATCATGGTAATAATTTCAACAAATACTACTTGTTTCCCAACTTGGAACTTGCACACGTCATGGCCTTTTATCCCTAAATACTTCAGTACGTATTTCTTAAAAGTAGCAGTATTTGTACATAGCCATAGCACGGTGGTCAACTTTAGTAAATTATTATTATTATTTTTTTTCTTTTTTTTTTTTATTAAATCGTAGCTGTGTACATTAATGTGATCATGGGGCACCACACACTAGTTTCATAGACCATTTGACACATTTTCATCACACTGGTTAACATAACCTTCCTGGCATAAGTTATTATTGATGATATTTTGTTTCTAATCTACCACCAGC
>CAUYPK010016298.1:0-12893 GCA_963574355.1 Loris lydekkerianus | reverse complement strand
TAAAATACTCAAACTGAAGCAGAGGAAATAAAATATGAAGAGAGAACATGCACACTGTTATTATATGTAATTGAAAAGATAAAATAAAAATGGCATGGGAGTATGTAACCCACCAGTATGTTCCCATCTCAGATCCTCAATAGTCCTATTTTTTAGGCCTGGAACACAGACAGCCATGTAGATCATCCCCTCCCAACCTTCAGGATTGTGCTCAAATGTCTCCATCTCAGAGAACTCTTCTCTGATGACTTCATTCAAAATTTACATTCACCGGCGCTTCCACTTAGAGCTGGGATTTTTACCCCAAATTTGTTTTCTTTCTTTCTTAACTCTTATCACTATTAATAAACTATATATTTTATTCATCTTCTTTGTTACTTCTCTTCTCCACTTGAGTTTGTATCTGTTTTGTTGAATCCCCAGCACCTAGAACATAGGTACTCAATAAAAATTACTAATTAAATAACAGTGAGATTTAAATGTGCTAAAATACAAAATCAGGCTTGTAAAATGAAGTTTAGTCTGTAACTAGAAAGATTACGTATATAAGGTGTATTTCTTTTGAATGCAAGGGACAGAAATATAACTCAAAATTATCAAAGTGGAAAAGAAAATATATTAGTTCATTTTACTGAAAAGCATTGGATTTCTTGTGTCAGGGAGGCCTAAATCTAGATGATAAAGAGATATTACAAGAAATGGTCTTTCTTTGTCTCTGTATTCTATCCCTTTGTGGGAGCTTTTCTCAAGCAGGTCATCTCCAGAGGTGACCAGGAGGGTCCCCAGAAGCCTCAGCTTTGCATGCTGTTAGCTTTACCACTCCAGGAGGAGAACCCTTCTTTCCTCATAGTTTCAACAAAAATTCCAGTGCTATGCTCCTTGGCCAGTCTTGAGACATAGTCAGTTCCTGAATGGATTCCCTGTGGCCAGGAACTGGGGTGTTGTCAAAATCCTATGAAGCCATATGGCCTGAGAGTGGCATATTCTCAAAGGAAAATCAAGGTGCAATTTCCAGAAGAGGGAAGAGATGTTGGGTGGGTAAAAACACATTCCATTTCCTTAAGAATCTTCTGAAGTGTGGGGATAGAGCAAGCAAGAGTATACCAAGCAAAGGCTTGGGGCCATGGAGAGTATGAAGCATTTTAGAAAAAGAAATAATTTCTATTTGGTTAGAAAGAACAAGAAAGGAGTAACAAGAAATGGGAAGTTAAAGACAAACTTGAAGACCTTATGAACTGTGTCTAGAGTCTGGACCTAACACTAAAAGCAAAAGGAAACCCTTGAAACATTCTGGGAAGGAGATTTAAATGGTTAACAACTTCTGGTGCTAATGAGAGTAATTGTCCCATTTAGAATGGACTAGACAGGAACAGACTGGAGCTGGCCACATGTTTGATGTCACCATTGTCTATAAGAGAAAGACAATGGAGGCCTGTGAAAGTGATGGTGGGGATGAAAAAATTAAAAATATTTGGGAGACAATTGGAGACATAATTCATGTACTCTCTAAATAGATCAGGATTTATCAGGCTCTCCAAGCTATACCTGTAAGAGCTCAAGCTGTTTTACCACCCCCTGCTCTTCCTCTAGGCATTGTGCAAAGTCTTAGTAGGTAGGCAATGGTATACCACCTCTTCCCCCAAACATGCTACCAGGCACATCCAGCCAAGGATTCCCTATATCCCCTGCTGGAAAATCTATAGCAGATGAGCTGTTTAAATTTGTTTAGATAGTAAAGGTAAGTGCAGAGAGCCAATGCTGGCATCACGAAGGCCACCCACTCTGCCCTAGAGTCAAACAGAGCCAGGGTTTGAGAGCAGGTTTGAGAGCATCCTACCTCTTCCATTTGTTAGCTGTGTGCCCTTGAGCAAGTTACTTAACCTCTCTGAACCTTAGTTTTCTCATTTGAAAAATGAACATATTACACTGGCTCACAGAACACTTATGGGAGTTAAATGACTTTGTGTGTCTGAAGGCTGGGAACAGCTCCTGGAACACATAATGAGCTCAACTGAGATTGGTTCTGTTTTCCTTTCCAATCCTTCTTCCTTAGGTGCCTAAGGACCTATTTGCACCTATTTTCCTTTTTGACAGCAATCCTTCATCATGCCCTAGTTCTGTGATATAATTTTGATAAATTACATGCAAATAGTCAGAGTCATCTAATTCATTATACTCAGCCCCAGTGACAATTACTAACTGTTCCAAGCCTCTGGCAGGACACTGGTAGCTGTTGGGTAGCCTCAAGCTATTGATTAGGCCCTCCTGGACCATGAGTTCATATGTTTATGCTAATAAGAAGGAGAAGGCACTTATAGAATAGAAGGGGAGACCTATGCCTCTAAACACTGGGGAGTTCGTTAGACCTCCCCAGGCATTAGAAAATTACCAACCAGTTCCCCACCAGCCCCCACTGCCCCACTCACACTCACATATTATACATACTTGGTGCTAGTCATCCCCGCTACAGCTGGTGATTAGAAAGTGTGGGTGTGGGTAAGATCTGTGACTTGCTTCTAACCCACAGAATCTTAGCTAAGATAAGAGGATGTGCATGACCACACATAAGTGATTATGTTACATTAGGCTGTACTCCCCTCCCCCCTTGGAGAAGTCCCTCACTCTCTTGCAGATTTGGAGCCAGAAAACAGCCATATTTTATTAGGGAATACCATGGTGCAAGGTACCAAAGGCAACTTCAGTTGCTGAAGATGGCCTTTACTAACACCCTTCTAGAAACTGAAAATCCTGTTCCTTTATCTCCAGAAACTGAATTCTGCCAAGAACTATCTACATTTGGAATTGGACCCTTCCCCCAATCAAGCTACTGGATGAGAACCTAGCCCTGGCTATTACTTTAATGACTACCTTGAAAAGGGCCTACCTAAGCCATGTCCACACTCCAAAACCATAGGAATTATGAGATCATAATGCCAGTTGTTTTAATCCACAAGATTACAGTAATATTGTTATGTAGCAATAAACAACTGGCATACATGTTAACTACTAAATGAATGAATGAATGACCCAATGAATGAGAAATTGGAGAAAATCTCCAGTCAGAAAAGGGGCAGGCCAAGGCAGTTTGAGTCAACACCCATATATCCATGGGGGTATTAATTATGCAGAATACTAGCTGAGTGATTATGCTAAGGGCTGGTGGATGCTTCATTAATTATGGTGCTATACTAAACAACTCTAAAGCTTTAATGAGATAAGGATTAACACAGTAAAATTTATTTTTCACTCAGATCAGAATCCAGCACCAGTTGTGGAGAAGAAGAAAGGGAACTGAGCTCTACTCCATGCCGTCACTCAGGGACCCAGGCTCCTGCCATCTTGTGGCTTCCCTAACTCTAGGCCTCAGGCTCCCACTGGAACCTCTGCATCAGCTTGTAGACAAGGAAGAGAAAGAACATGCACAACCATAGGGGTGGCTTTTTAGTAAGGCACAAAGCTAGGAAGTCACTTCTGTCTTCCTTCTTGGTCACAACTCAGTCACATGGTTTCTCCCAACTACAGTGGATGCTGGGAAATGATAATCTAACCCATGCCCACAGGAAAAGGATAGGGTTTGGTGAACCCATCCTAGTCTCTGCTCCAGAAAAGGAACAATAAATGTATAAGAATAATTCAAGCACAGCCTTGACCTCAAGTAATTTATAATGTCCTAAGGAAAGCAGGCAAGTAGCAGCTGATGATAACACATGGCACAGTGTGAAATATTCCTGAGCTAGAGAGAGAGAACCTACTTGATGTCATAGAAAGTTAGAGCTAAACTTCAGTTCCTCCCCTTGTTGACTTTATGATCCAGATTCATTCATTTACCTTTCCTGAGTTTCTATTTTCTCCCATTTAAATTTGAAAAATGCCAATATCTCAGTGCCTCAGTTTCTTCACCTACTCCGTGGATGACACTACTCCTCTCAAGAGTTAGAGGTGAAGGTGAGGTCATCTATATAGATAAAAGGCTTAGCAAAATATCTGACACACAGTAAGATTACATAAATACTAGCTATTACTGTTGTTATCATTGTTTTAATCTGGGGGTCCCAAAAGGATTGGGAAGTGCTTCTATATGCAAAAGATACTTTCCACATTGCCCAAGTATTTTGGACACTCAGAATAAAGGGAGACTGATTCTGGCCCTAGGATATGTGCATGGACTTCCAAGAGAAAGTTACATTTACTTCAGACTTTACAGGGTCAGAGCAACCTGCACTGCGTGGATGGATGTTTCCTGACAAGGAGAACAATTGGCCTCTTTATTCCACAGAGTTACAGATGAAGGAAGGGGATGAACTGCGCAGAATCCAGGGCAGGCTGAGAGGTGACTGTGAGTACACTCACCAGCTCTTGGTGAGACACAGACACCACCACCCCCGTCTTTTCATAGCTTGGATGATTTAAAAAAGAAATGTTAAAAGAAGACCGGGTGATAGAGCAGGTAATAAACTTATTAATTCATTTCCCCCAGGTGGCTGTTGAGGTGAAAATTTTAAAATCACATCCCAAAAAGCTTAGTGACATTCGTGATTCCTAACCAATTATCAAAGTTAGGAAGCAAATCCTTAAACTTTAAGGTTGAAGTCTTGGAAAACAGGTGAACTTGTCAATGATTCTGTCATAGACAAAATATTAGGCTGTTTGTATCTCTGGGTTGCCTCACTGTGACAATTCAGTTAGAGAATCACTGCAAGGAGACACCCAAAATAGCACTTGGTACCAGGGAGGGCGAGAAGGGCACCTGTGCCATCACTCTTTCTGACATGCAGCAGACGTCATGGTCCCTTCTGGCCCCATTTCCCATATGGGGGCCCTGTTTTAGCTCGTTAGCCCTGTCTTAGGCCCTGTTTTAGACTCTTCCCTAGCATAGCAACTACATGGCCATCCGTGGTAGACCCCACCCCTTTACTCAAGATGAAAATGAGGCCCCTGAAGGAAAAATCATTGATGCAGGATGTTTGCTTCAGGGTTATCCCTTTACAATCTCTAAACAGGTCATCTGGGCACAGTGGCTCACACCTGTAATCTTAGCACTCTGGAAGGCCCAGGAGGGAGGATCACTTGAGCTCAGATGTGAAGTCAGCAAGAGTGAAACCCATCTCTACTACACATAGAAAAAGTAGCCTGGCATTGTGGCAGGTGGCTGTTGTCCCAGCTACTTGGGAGGCTGAGGCAGAAGGATCGCTTGAGCCCAAGGGTTGGAGGTTGTGTGAGCTATGACAATAACCTCTGTACTCTACCTGGGGTGCCAGAGAGATAGTCAGTCTCCCAAAAAGGCAAGGTGGTGTAGAACTCAAATAAAATCTAGTGTCCTTGTCTCCATCATTTATGATTCATAAACATAATTCTACAGTTCCTTCCTTCCTTCTTTTCCTATTAATAAATCTGCGGTTATTTTCATATAGTAGAAGTCTGGACTTAAAGAATAATACACAGGAGTCAGGAAGAAGAGGGGAAAGAAGGAGGGGAGAGGGGAGAGTCTGTCACTGGATTTGACATTTCACAAACATCTTTGTATCTGTCATTATTATATTTAATTCCCACCATCTCCCCAACTTCATAAAGAAGAAAGAAAATAATGAGGCTCAAAGAGATGAAATGACTTTCCTAAGGTAACACAGCTCCTAAGTGGCAGAGCTAAGTTTCACATCAGGCCTCTTGTACCACACTGAGCTCATTTTTCACTCCCACAAACCAAGATTCATTTGGAAGCAAATCCTTCCCCTCTACGTGTCAAAAGCACTAGGCTTCCATGCAGAGAGAAAGGGGAAGTCAGCTAGATGAGACTGTCCCCACAGCATGACCGGTTCCCCTGGCCCAGGCTGCATGGCCTGGCTCTCCTGCTGTCCAGAGAATGAAGACGTTATCTGTTCACACACCCACAGAGAACGTCATTCTATAGCAGCTGAGGCTGGCACTCGGGTACCAGATGTCCATCACCTCCCAGGCCCGCTTTCTGTCGCTCTCTAATGGTGATATTGATACCACTGGAAATAACCTCATTAACCAATTGCCTATTGTTAATTCACCCGCAAATATTTTATTGCTTACTACATTCCAGGCACTGTCTAGGCCCTGGGGTCACAGATGAAACAGTTCATGGAACTTACATTGCAGGGGGAGGAGGGATAAATAATGGAATTGTTTATTAATGAAAAATAACATTAGAAATGACAATGCAATAGGATCATCTGACAAAAAGTAACTGGAGGATTAGGTGGGACAGGTCTACTCTAGGCAGACCTCTTTGGGGAGGAGAACTGAGACGAGACCACATAAGGAGAAGCCAGAACAGCACCCCCAGCATGCAGAGGGTCAAGTACAAGGGCTCAGAGGCAGCAGAGCTGGTGCTCAGGGAGCCAGCAGGAAGTGAGGGCGAGATAAGAACACGGAAGGCCTGAGAGTTGGAGCAACAGGCATTGTGATGTCATAAATTACACAGACACCCACAAATGAATTTTGCAAACAGCTTCCTAAGGTCTTTGTCAGAAGCTGCCTCTCTGCAGCTGAATATTTGCCTCTTCTCCCCACCTAGTCCCCAGTTCTGGAGTCCTAATTTTTCCCGAGAAACTTTGCAATAACTCCCAGGCTGCTGACCGCAGCATCCCCTGCTGGAGGTGCTCATCCGAGCTGACGTGGCTGGAGGGAGAGGACGCGCTCTCTGGACGGGACAGCTCTTCCTGCTCCTGGGGGCCCCTCTCCAGCAGGCAGAAGAGCAGAGGAGGAGGAGCTGACCCACGAATGACATGATCAACTAGGTGGGGGCTGGTTTGCTTTTCTAAAAGCATAAGGCTAATCTCAACAGCTGGGCTGGTATCCCAGATGTCTCCTGTGGGGAAATCCTACAGGGTGCCTTCATTCTATCTCAGTAAACTACCTTCTGAGCAATTATTTCATTCCTTGTTCTGGGTTCATCTCTACTCTCTAGAACAGTGCCTGTATTCAGTAGGCACCTAATAAATGTCAGCACAATGAACAGGTAAGAGAAGGATGCAAAGGTGTATTAGTCAGGGTTCTCCAGAGAAACAGAACCCACAGGTCGCACATATCTACAGAGATTTGTTACAGGGAATTGGCTCACGTGACCACAGAGGATAAGAAATCTTGTGAGCCTCTGTTTTCTCTTCTAGGTGGAGGTAGGGGTGTGTGTGTGAGGGGAGGCTTTTTCTCCTGTATCCTATTTGCCCCTCCCCCCTTCTTTCCTACTAGAAGCTTCTCAGAAATGCATCAGCCTTGTGCAAACTTCAAGGTGACAGGCACAGAAGCCCACATGGCAAGAGAGGTGAAGCACTTGGTCTCTTTGACAAATAATCCCTATGTGTGTGAGCCACTATGGAGTCTTTCCTACTCTGTGTCACCAAAAGCAATCCTAGTTTATGCAAGGCCCTGCTAGCCATCCTGCCTGGGTAGCCCTGCATGGACAGACCCTTGGCAATTTCACCTTTTCTCCTCCTTGGACCAATTTTCTATTATGTTTCCATCTGGAGTTATCAGAACCCATGAGATCAGACTTTTCTTCCAAACCATGATCCTGGCCTCATGACCAAGATATTTCCTTTCCTTAGCAGGGTGAGACTTAAGATAGAAATGACTTACCAATGGGTGTGGCCTCTCATCTATGGTTTGTCTGTTTGGGGTCCAGCCTCAGACAAAACCACAGATGAGAAGCCACATCCCCAAGCCTGGGACACAAGGCTTAGAAAGGGACTTTCAGGGCATTGTGCTGTAGCAAGAGCAAATCTCAATATGTTTATCCTTATGCTTTCTCTTTTCTGCATTGCCTTGAGGATAATTAGGATTATGATAATCTTTTTACTGTATTCTTTTTTGCTTCCACAATAAGCTCTTTAGCACCAAAGGGAAGGACCCAAGGGAAGCGGGACATGAAGCTTAAGCTGTAAGGGACAGACCCGAAGCAGAAGGGAGAGAGCCAGACAGCCCTGTCACCAGGGAAACCAGAGAGGGCTCCCTGCAGTCGGGAGAAATTAACAAAGGCTTGGAAATGAGCAAAATCAAGTGCTGGGTGTCCCTTCACTGGAGTTCTGTGTATCATTTCGTGGATCTCCAGGGATTACCTATTCCTACCAAGATGAGTACTTTTGACAGACTTCAATCAACTGGGCTATTTTACAGCCCTATGGGCGTAGAAGTTGTAGAAAACTCACGGCAATGCAAATTATTCTCATCCACAGCAATGAAAATGAATTTTCTCAAGGGAAAAGGATAACCTCAACCATTGCTTTGTATTGCCCCTCAGCAGTAATTCTCAAGGTGTCATTTGGGGACATCAGAGGATTGCTCAAGACAGTTTCAGGGAGCCTGTTAGGTCAAAACTATTTTCATCATAACAGTAAGGCACCATTTGCCTTTTTTACTTGATTGTCTCTCAAGTGTAGAGTGACATTTTTCAGAGGCTACATGGCTTGTGATGTTACCAGCATCACTCTGCTGGCTAATGGAATGCATGCTTGTGTTTTTAAATTTTCTCAGTTGTAACTTCTAAATGGTAAATATCGATGGCTATAACCAATGTAGCAAGAGCTCTCTGAGGTCCTCAATAAACTTTAAGAATAGAAAGAGATCCTGAAACCAGGAAGTTTGAGAACCGCTGCTTTGCCGAACATAAGCTAATTTAACTAGTTTGCTTCTATCAGTAAATTTATTTCAACATCCCTACTTGGCATGGGGGAGGGGTGTTCTCCCATGATCTGGCATTGGATGTCTTACTGATCTCTTTTTAACTAATGAGTTAAGGAAAATTATATGTGAATGCTAAGTGTCAGGTTTTTAACTTTTTAAAAAATGGTGCATAAATACTAGACTTCCAGCAGAAGATGGAGAGGTGAGGTGTGGCCAAGGAGAAGGTTAAGAAACTTAGGCCATGTGGAAGGCACCTAGGCAGCCTGAGAGGGGTGTCATACTGTCCCAGGTACTAACAGCACAGAGTCATGCACAAGTCAGGTGGGCATCCCAGATGATGCCACATCTTTCAAGCAAGGGCACTACCATGAATCAAATCCTCCTTGGGAGCTGCAAGTCACCCAAGGACTGTCCCACATAAGGACTCCAGCCCACACCCAGGGCTTTGCTGAGTCCATGAAGAATTTCCTGCATTCTTGTCAATGTCCATTTTTCATGAACCCCTTCAAAACCAAAGGCAAGGCTCTTAACACCCAGACTCAGGCTAGAGACAGAAAGGTAAGTCCTGTTCCTGATCCGAGGTAAAACTGGCCAATGTCACACCCTCAAGTTACATACACCACCACCCCTCCAAGAGGAGGCAAGAGATCTTCCCAGGGTAGCACAGACTGTCAGAGGCAGAGACCAGGAGCAGGACACAGGATCCCCAGCCCACAGCCCACAACCCTCACTTTCCACTGCATCATTCCGTTGACAAATCCAGCAATACCTATGCTCAACGTTCCCAGAAATCAACAGTTTCATTAAGGCCATCAGAGCTCCCAGAGGAGAATGGAGGTAGATTTTGTAGCCTCCATCAGTGGCTCTGTGTCTTTGACCAGCCTCTTGTCCTCACTGAGCCTAGGTTTCCTCACCTGATGGTGAAGATAAGAAAAATAAAATAAAAACTAGCCAGGTATCAAGTTCACAAATATTTTTGGACGCAGAATCCTTTTCTCCTTAGATGATTCCCCACCTATTGCTCTCCAACCTGAATTGAATGCAGGAGCTGGTCAGGAGAGAGGCACAGGGCCGTGGAAGATGAGGGGTAGGGGTCAGGAAGATTAAAGAAGTGGGGGCATCTCAGCTGGCCAAATGGAGGTGGCTGCACAGAGGTTCTTTAAAGGAAGTGAGAGAGAATGTGTGACATCCTTAGAGTAGAAGATACAATATTCTAAAGGCAGGCATATTCCTGCAGTCCCCCCACCACTGCTCCCAGATGCTAAGAGGAAGGAACTCTCAACTGTAGTCTCAGTCTATGTCTCTTTCACTGCAAAGAATTTAGGATAATCAGAGAAGCAGAGAGGATATTAACAACATCTGAAAAGCTAAAAATAATCTACTCTGGCCCATGAGCCAAATACAGCCCTCTGCCTGTTTTGTGTGTGTGTGTGTGAAGCCCAAGAGCTAAGAGTTTTTAATTTTTTTAATGTTTGAAATAAAATCAAAGCAAGGTATGATTTCATGACATGTGAAAATCATATGAAATTCAAACTTCAGCATATACAAATAAAGTTTTATTGGAACATAGCCATGCTCACTCACCCACTGTCTCTGGCTGCTCCGAGGCTGCAGGGGCAGAGCTGAGCAACTGTTATGAAGACTGTGGCCCACGCTGCCTAAAAGATGTACTCTCTGGCCTTTAACAAAAGTCTGTCAACCTGATCTTCACAATAAGCCAAGAGAAAGGAAATCCAGAATTCCTGGAGCCAATAGATCGGCAGTCAGGAAGAATGCGGAGTGAGGTGACACTGAGGGGGAGGCAGAGGTCAGGGAGAATGCGGAGTGAGGTGACACTGAGGGGGAGGCAGAGGTCAGGGAAAATGCGGAGTGAGGTGACACTGAGGGGGAGGCAGAGATATTTGGGGTTAAGGGAAAGCAGCTGCTATCTCTAGAAAGGGATTGAGAAGAGCAGTATTCAAGAGAGAGGGTCTTCAGGGTGGTGTTGTGTTTTAAGCATACCCCTTATCAGACACCGGTAAAGTTTTGTTTATATGAATACAAAGACATGCAGTAAAAACATGTACAAGAGTAACACCCACCAAATTCAAGACAATGATTCCCTCCAGGGAGGTAAAGCTGGCTCTGTAACATACTGAGTCTTTAAAATTAAAAAAAATATCTATTTGAAGGCAATAAACCAGTAAGAAATTAAAGAGGAAAAGATTATTTAGTGATACAAGTGAAACCACAAGAATTGATTTTTTTTTTTTAAATAGCTGGTGCACAAGACCAGGAATGTGAAAGGCAGGTGACGTCCTTGGTCATAGGCTTTTGGAGACCTTTCCTTGCTTTTGCTGTTGTTGTGATATTTTGCACTGAATCTAAGACATGCATTCTTCACATTTTAACAACTCTGAAGTCAAGTTGCATTTTACAATCGATGGTAGAACACAGTTAAACTGGCAATATTTTTTTTCCTTTCTTGGTACTACAAAAAAATGGCTCATCTTATAACCAATAGCTTCTTAAATCCTCTTTCAAAGGGACAAATAAAGAATGGATTCTCTTCTTTGGCCTGCCTGATTGATAGAGAGATCAGGAGAGAAACGAGCTCTGTTCATTTCCTTTTGGTTAACCCAGGTGGTTTTTTTAAGTGAGACAGTGTGTGGGGAGACTAGGCCCAGGCAGCCTCTGGATTTGTCACCATTTAATTACCTTGTGGGAAGAGGGGAACAGGAGGATTTCAGCCACGTACTGTTGTTTATGATCATCTCAGAAAAGAGAGAGGATCAAAACTATATTGAGTTGCTTGATTTAGAAGATGTGATGAATCTGAGAAAACTTCGTGCTAGTCAGGAGAACAGACCTGGGGGGGGAAACTGTCCTAATTCCTAAGTGGTATTAAACTATCTCCCAAAGTAAAATCTAGTACAGAACCAACAGTAATTGCAAGAAATAATTTCTATTCCTTTGAATTTACTGAGGCTAGACTTGTGACCTAAGATGTGATCGATTTTAGAGTATGTTTTGTGGGCTGATGAGAAGTATGTGTATTCAGTTTTGTTGGGATTAAATGTTCTGTAGATGTCTGCTAAATCCAAATGTTGGATGGTTAGGTTTAAAGCTAAAATTTCTTTGCTCAGCTTCTTATTGGAGGATCGATGCAACACTGCCAAAGGAGTGTTGAAATCTCCAACTATTATGGAGCTGGAGGAAATCAAGTTGTTCATGTCTGTTAGAGTTTCTCTTATAAATTGAGATGCATTCTGGTTGAATGCATAAATATTCATAATTGAAATCTCATCATATTGAGTATTACCCTTAACCAATATGAAGTGACCATTCTTATCCTTCCTTACTTATGTTAGTTTAAAGCCTATTGTGTCTGCAAATAGAATTGCAACAACTGCTTTTTTCTGATTACCATTTGCCTGAGATATGGATGACCATCCTTTCACCCTGAGTCTATATTTATCTTTTAAGGTAAGATGTGATTCTTGTATGCAGAAAATATCTGGCCTGAGTTTTTGTATCCAGTCAGCTAACCTGTGCCTCTTTAGAGGACAGTTTAAGCCGTTCACATTAATGAAGAATATTGATAAGTCTGGTAAAATTTTGGGTATTGAGTTTTTGAAAGTCCAGTGGAAATTTTTAATCATTTTGCCACTGTGGAAATTGGAGTTTGATCAAAAGTTTCTGAGTGAGTTTACTTTTGTGGTAGAGCATTGGGCTGGTCATTATGGACGATAGGTTTGAGAATATCCTGAAGAACTGGATTGGTTATGGCAAATTTCTTCAACATATGAATGTCATTAAAGTATTTAATTTCTCTATCATAAATGAAACTCAGTTTAGTGGGATACAGGATCTGGGGTTGAAAGTTATTTTGTTTTAAGAGATTAAAAGTCGATGATCACCCTCTTCTGGCTTGAAAAGTTTCAGCAGAGAGATTGGCCATCATTCTAATATTGGTAATGGATTTCTTACATCTGGCTGCTTTCAGAATTTTCTCCTTCATTTTAACTTTAGTGATGGCAATTTTGATATGCCTGAGGGATGTCTTATTTGGGTTGAGTCATGCTGGGGTTCTGAAACTGTCTGCTATCTGAATTTCAGAATCTCTTGGCATGTCTGGAAAATTCTCTTTCATAATTTCATGGAGAAGGGCCTCTGTGCCTTGCAAAGCCACTTCATCACTTTCAGGGATTCCAATGAGGTGGATATTAGCCTTCTTCAAATTATCCCAGAGCTCTCTGAGAGAATGA
>CAUYPK010016296.1:0-52518 GCA_963574355.1 Loris lydekkerianus | reverse complement strand
AAAGGAAATTAGGAGACTTGGCTAATTTACTGCATACATGTTCAATTAAATAGCATGCTGTGAGTGGCCACTGTGTGTGAGGACAGATACAGGAAATTTGATCCAATCGTAGCTTACAAAGAGCTCACAGTCCCAGTACAGAAGACAGACACATAAACAATTAACTATTTCAAAAAAAACATTAAGTTCTATGTTGAGACTAGGTACCAAGTCTCAACATTAACTGAAAGTTTCATAAAGGAGACTACTGACCTGGATCGGTTTTTTTTGTTTGTTTGTGTGTGTTTTGAGATAGAGTCTCGCTGTGTAACTCAGTTAGAGTGCACTGGCATCATAGCTCACAGCAGCCACAAACTCTTGGGCTCAAGCAATTGTCTTGCCTCAGCCTCCTAAGTAGCTGGGACCAGGAACCCACTGCCATCCTTAGCTAGTATTATTTATTTTTAGTACAGATGGGTCTCGTTCTTGCTCAGGCTGGTCTCAAACTCCGGAGCTCAGGCTACCCACCCACCTCGGCTTGGCAAAGTGCTAGGATTGCAGGTGTGAGCCATCACACCAGGCTGTTGAGCTGGATCTTAAGATTTTTTTCACAGAAAAGAAACAATGGAAGGAGGGTGTGAGAGAGGAATTGGTGAGAAAAAGAAGGATTTGCCAAAAACAAGGATCACAAGAGGAAAGATCAATTACTGTAACAGTGCCAGTTGTGTCATGTCAGAAAGACCATACTTAAAGCAGTGCTGGCTGCATACGAGGAGGATGGGTGGTAAACAGTAGGAAATAAGATTGAGCAGGAAGTCATATTTGAGCCATATGGAAAGCCAGGCAGGTCTGGTTAGTGCCTACAATAGTAGGATAGCAAAGTGTAGGTGAAATCAAGTCACAGGGCAAGATAAATCACGAAGTCTGGGAAACATTTCAGAGAAAAATACATACACAGAGGTAAGGGGAGAACGGCACCAAAGACAACTAAAAACTGTCTACCTTTTATAGACCGTAAGAATAATGTTACTACAAGAAGAAACTCAGTAGGAAAGGATGCTTATTTGAGAAATTATATAAAGTCTTGTTTTATGCATGTTAAGTTGAAACTGTGGTGGTCCTTCAAACAGTGAGAAACCCAGAGACAGGGAATCAGAACAGAGGCAGAGACTATAAAGGATTTGCAAAGGAATATAAGTGCCCATAAAGAGGAATAGAGGGGGCCAGGGGACATTGAAAAGCACAAAACCAGAAAGGAGAGTGGGAAGAAAAGACAGCTGGATGGGTGAGCAGAGAAGCAGGCTGATGCAGTGTAACAAACACCAAGGAATTCTCAGGAAGTCGGGCAGACGATAGTGCCACGTGTCACAGGAGGATGACAAACTGGAAAAGGCCAGTGAGACTGAAATGGAAGGCTGGTGGTACTCTCATAAAGCATGATTTACGTGGAATACTGAGGGCAGAATCTGGAATTTAAAGAGAGTTTTAAAAAGGAAATGGAATAGAAGAATAAAGTATAGAGGCGGGTTCAAACCCGGCCCCAGCCAAACTGCAACAAAAAATAGCTGGGCGTTGTGGTGGATGCCTATAGTCCCAGCTACTCAGGGGGCTGAGGCAAGAGAATCACCTAAGCCCAGGAGTTGGAGGTTGCTGTAACGCCATGGCACTCTACTGAGGGCGATGAAGTGAGACTCTGTCTCTAAAAAAAAAAAAAGAATTAAAAGTACAGACTTGCAGGAAATTATCCTCAAAAGAAAGAAAAACAATACACAGCATAACTAAAAAAATTTTATATCACATAATATATAATAAAACTCTTAAATGATTTAAAAAAATAAAAATTCCTTTTAAAAAGTTCTAAACTGGGTGGCACCTGTGGCTCAGTGGGTGGGGTGCTGGCCCCATGTACCCAGGGTAGCAGATTCAAACCCAGCCCCAGCCAAACTGCAACAACAAAAATAGCCAGGCGTTGTGTCGGGTGCCTGTAGTCCCAGCTACTTGGGAGGCTGAGGCAAGAGAATCGCCTAAGTCCAGGAGTTGGAAGTTGCTGTGAGTTGTGTGATGTCACGGCACTCTACCAAGGGTGAAAAAGTGAGACTCTTGTCTCTACAAAAAAAAAAAAAAAAAAAAAGTTCTAAACTTTTAAATCCTGAAAAATGATTAATCTTTCTATAGATTATTCTAAGACAAACTAATTGCCAGCCTCCAAGATTCCCAGATGTTTTCTTAATGTAACTTTGTTATGTGGTATAATTTTCTTCATTAAAAGACCACAATGGGCAGGCATGGTGGCTCACACCTGTAATCTAAGCACTCTGGGAGGCCAAGGCAGGCAGGCAGATCGCCTGATCTCACAAGTTCAATACCAGTCTGAGCAAGAGTGAGACCCTGTCTCTAAAAATAGCCAGCTGCTGTGACATGCTTCTATAGTCCCAGCTACTCAAGAGGCCAAAGCAGGAGGATCACTTGAGCCCGAGTTTGAGGTTGCTGTGAGCTATCACGTCACAGCACTTTACCAACAATGACAAAGTGAGACTCTGTCTCTCTCTATATATACATATATATAATACATATAATACATATATATGTATTATATATATATATAATTTCGGCCAAGGAGACCTCTAAGCTAGGTTATTTATAGCCATAGGAACTTAGGAGAGGATGAGAGGATGACAAGAGAAGCGAAGACTCTCAGGGGAGCTGCCCCATTGAGCCATAGAGTGTGGTCCTTAGAAGCCAGATGAGTCTCGTTTGAAACACCTGTTTTAGTTTATTTTTAGTTTAGAGATCTGGAGGGCCTGAAGGCAACAGACAGCCAATATTCAGTATTCAAGTTATGTCTCATCCCAGTTGTCTTCTGTTATTTTTCTTGTACAAGGTAACTTTTGACTTGACCAGAGTATCCTTAATGCTCATTCATTACAGAAATCTGTAATAGTTCTCTGTGTGTGTGTGTGTATTAGTATTTTCAAAGGGCTATGATTTCCTAAAATTAACCTACCTCTAGGTTGAATTATACAATTGGCTTCTGAAATGAAAGGTTCACAGAATTTCAAGGCATTTTGGAGATATAACAATGAAGAGCAGGTATATGAATATTAAATGTTATGTTCTAGGTATAATTGAATTGAAAGGAATATCCTGGTTTAATTTATAATTGTTATACAAACTTTTAGCATGTGGTTAAACTTCAGCCAAGACAAAAGGAAATTTGTACAGAGCAGTAATGATCTGGCTAGATTCTGTGAGATTATTCTCTGTTCATAATTGAGGCACTTTGAGAAGATGCTGGCACCTTAAAGGAGGGCCCATGACTCCTCTATATAAACAAACATCATGAAAAACTCGGTACCTTTACTCAGAGAGCGCTCCCTACATGTCAGCCACTGATGGAAATGTTATCTATGGATCTTCCTGTGAAATAACTAATCATGGGCCATGTACTGGATAAAGCGTGGTCAAAGTTTATGGTTTTCTTGGTGTAGTAACATGTACATTTAGATATGTGGTCTAACTTTTTTTTTTTTTTTTTTTTTTTTTTAAGACAAGAGTCTCACTTGGAGTCCAAAGACTCTTGGGCTCAAGAGATCCTCTTGCCTCAGCCTCCCCAGTAACTGGGACTACAGGAGCCCACCATAATGCCCGACTATTTCAAGAGATGGGGTCTTGCTTTTGCTCAGGCTGGTCTCAAACTTCTAAGTTCAAGCAATCCACCTGCCTCAGCCTCCCAGAGTGCTACAATTACAGATGTGAGCCACCACACCCAGCTTGAAAGTATTGTTATTAGATGTAGACTGAACCATGGATACAAGGAACACTGAAAATCATGGTGCCACAAATGCATTTTCTAAGGACATAACTAAAGTTCTACATTGATAATCATTATTCCAAATTATTTAGCAAGGAACCAAGCATTAATTATTGACAGAGCATTGACAATATACACATTATGTAAAAGATTGGATCCCTAATTTCAGCACACAGAAAAATGACAAGCTCAAAACCAAAACATAACCAAATACCTTGTCTGGATAGAATATGCTAATGAGGTACAGATGTCTCCCCTGAATGTGCAGATTTGCCTTGCTCCACTTCATGGTCACAGATTCTTACCCCAGGCCAGCCTTCTTACAGATGTGTGCTACAGGACAAAGGGGCCTAAGTAGAGTATTTGGAAAACCAACGCACACCAAAATTGGAAAAACAAGCAAAGAATATGATGTGTGTAGTGACCATGCTGTTGTATAGGCATCTCATGTTTTTAAAACAGCAATCCCGGGCAGCGCCTATGGCTCAGTGAGCAGGGCGCCAACCCCATATACCAAGGGTGGCGGGGTCAAACCCGGCCCTGGCCAAACTGCAACAAAAAATAGCTGGGCGTTGTGGCAGGCGCCTGTAGTCCCAGCTACTGGGGAGGCTGAGGCAAGAGAATCACCTAAGTCCAGGAGCTGGAGGTTGCTGTGAGCTGTGATGCCATAACACTCTACCAAGGGCGATAAAGTGAGACTCTGTCTCTACGAAAAAGAAAATAGCAATCCTGATAATGTCACACCTTAAATCCCCTTTTTCAATATCACTGATAGTGACTTCTCAGCAGTGTGTAGAGTATTAATAGAGTCAATTTTATGGTTATTATGTTTAAAGGATGATTCTTATTTTGTTCATTACATCTGTAACATTTTATTTTCAAATTACATTTAAAAATTATGACTATCGTGTTTTACGTAAATCATAAATCAAAATGAGAATACTTAGAACTAGACTGTTACGCCATTAAACAAAGTCTAATTACATAATAGCCATTTTATAAACAAAACAAAAAGACTCCAGGACATGTCATGAGGAGACATTGCCTTTTTTAGGCTGAAGTCACTTGGCATCAAACTCATCTTAAAAGGCTCCTAAGGTGTGGTAATATCTATGACTCATGAATTGTCCTTTCATTGCTGTACCGATTACATGATTTCCAGGATTAAATGAGCTATTAGCATCTGACTTCATTTGTTTACTGGCCACAAATAGCATTACAGTAAATATTGCATTTATTAAGGCAAGTTAGTAGGATCTACTTGGCAGATATTACCAAAAAGAGGTAGACAGAATCTAGTGTTATTAAATCAGTTCACAAAGGCAGTGAAGAGAAGGAAAGGTCATTTTCACCAAAATCCCAGGAATCCGACCTGAGCCAACTGCAAATTAACAGGAAGTCCTCAGAGGAGCTGACTATCTCCCCACCCTAAAATGCAGGAAGCCTAAAGAAAAGGGGCTGTCTGTGGTTGAAGGGAAGAGGACACTGAGGTCCAGGGAGGGCAGAAACAGAAAGCAAGGAGGCAGGTGGGCAAGAAGCATGTTCAGGATATTCAGGATGACAAGGGAAACTATACAGGTGAACTCAGATAACTGTTGACTTGCCCAAACTTTAACATCCTCTTCTATAAAACGAAATCAGTGAACTAGAAGGTCTGACGCCTCCCTTCAAATTTCACATATTTTCATGTATTTTTATGATTGGGACTGCATGGCAAAGAGCACAGAGGTCAGAACTACCTGGACTCTACCCCTGTTCCACAATGGAGTGACATGTCCCTCTGTCCCTCCAAGTTTCAGCGTCCTCTGGAGCCTAGAAGCAAAGAGGAATGGCAGATAGGCAGTTAGCTACCTCCTAGGAGAAGCCCAAAAGTAGATCCAGAACTACCTTCATGTTTTTTCCTAAATAAGAGCATCTGGAATAAATTTAATGCTAAAATGTATATAAGCTGCATATATTTCACTTAACTTATATACCACATGCTGAATGCACTGCTAGGGATAAACGTTCTTCTCAAAGTTTTCACGTGGTACACTACTTCAGAGTACATACTTAATGTCATACATTCCCACGGACATTGGAAGAAGTCTGCCACAATGTCAAGGGCGCCAAAAGGAAGGAGGGTGTGCAGCACACGTGCTGGAGAAGCACAGATGCTGTAACCACTTCTAACATCTTGCTTTTATCAAGACTCTCATGCCAAATGAAGATTATTCCAGCACTATGAGAAAAGTTCCAGAAAAGGGGCCTATAGAGAGAAAACTCTGGAGAACACCCAGGTGTAAAGCAAGGCTGATCTTCAGCAACACTGAAAAATTGGAAACATTTGTGTTCAGTCATCCTCTCTTGCGTCTTCTTTCAGAAAGTTGTTGCTTCTGTCCTTCCATGCCTCACAGTTCCCGCCAGCCCCCATCCCTCTCCCCCAACACCTAGCCCATACCCTACCAATTATATCACAATCTCCAAGGCATCCCTCCTCAAACCCCAGGCCTTCCAGCCATCTTTTGAAGAAGAAATCACTCACAATTTAATTCACACTCAATGTTAACATCTGATAAGGGATGAACTCAGCCTTTCAGAATCACTTCCATGTTAGAAAGCATATGGGCAGAAAAGTGTCATGCCAAAAGAAAAAAGTCTCCAGTGATAGACTTTCAGGTCAATAGGACACAATAGTTTAAGGAGCGAGGCAGTACGTTTACAACTCTTCAAACAGGTCTTGATATCTGAGCCACAATCTGGTAGGAAATTGTGGCTAACATTAACTCCGCTTTTATTTCTCCATATTTGCTGGTCAGATTTTGCAGGGGAAGAGGGTGTGTGGTTGAGAGGATATACTAAGTAAAGTCTACATTCACTTTTTCCTTATATCTGTCCCATCAGTCGCCTCTTGGTTTGGTCAACTATCAGTGTTTATTCAACATGCAAGAAAATATTTACTTACTTACATGTAAGTTCAAGTCAGATTATATAGAAGGGAACTAAATTCATCATTTTTTAGGTTTATATTTTTGTCAAGTCTATTGCCTGGTAAAAGGTATCCTTAAAAAAAAAAAAAAAAAAAGTAGGATCCACAAATCTGAATGAGTTATTCTACTTTTCACTGTTTTTTTTTTTTTTTGAGACAGGGTCTTGCTATGTTGCCCAGACTGGTCTCAAAGTTCTGGGCTCAAGAACTCCTTCTGCCCACCATGTGCCCAACTTTTACTTTTCACTTCTAACACCTTGTCTTTAGCTAGTTATAAAGTTGGCAATGTGTGCGTTAGCACTAATGACACTTGGGGTCTGAAAACGCGTTGTTTAGGGTACTACCCCGTGTACTGCCGGACATTCAGCAGCAGATCTCTACCTATTAGATGCTAATGGCATCCTTCCAGATATGAAGACGGAAAATGTTTCCAGGCATTGTGTTCTAGGGGACATCATCACAATCACCCCCATTTGTGAGCCACTGAGTTAAAGTAAGATTACAAAAATAAAAACACAATACACAGTGGGGGAAGGGATTAACAACTGTTTTTAGGAGCCTGGTAATGTGATACAATTCCGAATTATCCCCACTGGCTAGTCTCTGCATAGTATATCATTTTCAGGCAAAGAAGGTATCAAAAGCTTCAAAGAAAAAATGATTCAGTCTCAGGTGTAGCACAATGGTTACAGCACCAGCCACATACACCGAGGCTGGTGCATTAGAATCTGGCCCTGGCCAGCTGAACAACAATGGCGGCAATGGCAACAGAAAAACAGCCAGGTGGGGCGGCGCCTGTGGCTCAAGGAGTAGGGCACCGGCCCCATATACCCAGGGTGGGGGTTCAAGCCCGGCCCCAGCCATAACTGCAAAATAAAAGAAAAGAAAAAAAAAAAAAAATAGCCAGTTGTGGCAGGCACCTATAGTCCCAGCTACTCAGGAGGCTGAGACAAGAGAATCACTTCAGCCCAAGAGTATAGGTTGCTGTGAGCTGTGACCCCAGGGCAATATACCAAGGGCAACATAGTAGGACTCTGCTTCCCCCCCCCCAAAAAAAAAAAAAGAAAAAACAGAGCTGTGCCTGTGGCTCAGTGAGTAGGGCGCCAACCCCATATACCGAGGGTGGCGGGTTTGAACCCGACCCCGGCCAAACTGCAACAAAAAATAGCTGAGCGTTGTGGGGGGGGCCTGTAGCTAAGGCAAGAGAATCGTCTATGCCCAAGAGCTGGAGGTTGCTGTGAGCTGTGACACTACAGCACTCTGAGTGACACAGAGTGAGACTCTGTCTCTTAAAAAAAAAAAAGATTCAGTAACTAACAGAGCCTGTAAAAGAGTATGAAGGGAAGTACCAATCTGAAAGAGTTCTTCTGTTGTTTGGTCATAAAACGTGTTTTTTTATTAACAGTTTTTGATACTAGAAAATAACAAAATTAATTGGGACATTCATGTACTTGCCTTAATCAGCTGAGCTAGCCTAGTGGACAACTGCAGAACAAAGATAATTTAATCACAAAGATAATTTTGTAAAATCTACTCGTATTACCAGAGTAGAAAACCATCATTAACACATGTAACAGGTTACAAAAATCTTTTCAGTTTTACTGGATAAAATGATTGATACATTTTTCAAATTATGGCAGGCCTAAAAAGAATTAAAGACTTGCATCTTTTGCTGGTTGAGACCCAGGTAACATAAAAGTGCGTTTCCCATTCCTTTGTCTACGCCTGCTGGGTTGTAGAGCTTTCTCCTCTTCCTTCAGTTTTTCCCCATAGTGAATAACATTCCTTAGGATCTTAAGACAAAGACAAAAGTACTGGGAAGTGGAGCTCTGGAACCTTGCAAGTCTTTTCTCAGATTTTCTACCTAGAATCCACAAAGGAAGGAATGCCAGAACATACTGCTTTTAAAACATATGTTTACCTACAGGACGTAAGCTTATAAAATATTATGGTCCTCTCTCTCTCTCACTTCAAATTCCATCAGTGTAGTAAATCAGCCGGTTCTTATGCCCTTTTCTAAACCTCTTTTATCTAGACCAGTAGCTCTCAAAGTGTGGTCCGCAAAGCAGCATCACTTGGCCACTTTCTAGAAAATGAGAATTTTCAGCACTCCAGACTTAAAGAGCCGTAAACGCTGGGGGACAGAGTCCAGCCATTTGTTTTTAACACAACTTCCAAGTGATTCTAGATGCACCTCTACACTTTGAGACCCACTGATTTAAGCCAATGTTATTTCCAGAACCACTAACATTTTTGTTTGTTTGTTTACTGAAAACAAAATTACAATTCTCATCTCATCCTCAAACTGGGTGCAAGGCATATATTATTTCCACTTTAAGAATGAGGAAACAGACTCTGGGTTTAAGCTTCGCTCACGGTCCCAAACCTAATAACTGCAGGTGGAAGATACAGGTTTTTGCACTTCTTTTCACTATGATACAAAAGTCTGTCACTCTTTATAAACAAAATCTGGGCTTTTTTGTTTCTGTTTGTTGCTCTTTCCACTTTAGTCAATTCGGAAAAAAATCAAATTTTTTCAAAAATCAAATTTGTTGCGTGGGTGAGAGCGGTGTGCCCCACGCCTCGGGTACTACGGAGTCGAAATTTAAGGCCAGGGGTCTAGAAAGGTATTTTTCTAACCAAGAGCGTTTCACTGTGCTGCGGTCCGGACAGCACGCACATGACCCGGCGGCTTCTCCCAGGGCGAGAGCGGCGCTCGGCACCCGCCGCCGGCATCCCGGACGCGACAGGTTGTCTGCGGGAAGGCGGCCCCGGCCCAGGGACTGGCTTCCCAGGGGAAAAGGACACTGCTCACACCCGGGGGGGCGTCTGGCCAGCCCGACACCGCAGCTCGGGAAGGGGCGGGCGTGCGGCGAACCCGAAGCCGCCGAGGGCCGCGTGGAAAGAAACCACACGCACCCCCAGGGAGAGGGGCGGGGGCGGGGGCTGGAGAGCGGGCGGCACTCACTGTGAGGGTCGCTCTTCTCCCGGACCCCGTCCACTCGGCCGTCGGGGTGGATACGCAGGAAGAAGCCCCCGTTTTTGCAATACAGTCGCTTGGGGTCCTTGAAGTGGCCGGGCGGAAAGGCGCCGCTGCCGCCGTCCTCGGGCAGGGCGGGCAGCGTGGTGATGCTCCCGGCTGCCATGGGCCCTCCGGGGCTCTGCCGGGGGCCCCGAGCCGCTGGAGCCGAGCGCGGAGCCGCCGCCCCCCGGCCCCGGCCCCGGCCTCCGAGCCGCTCCGGGGCGCGGCCCCGGCCCCGGCCCCCCAGCCTCCCGCCCGGCAGCGCGCGGCCCCGCCCGCGGGCCCCCAGCCTCGCGCCGCTCGGCCGCTCCGCGCTTCTCCGGCCCTAGCGCGCGGCGAGCCCGGCGCCCCGGAACTGGGGTGTCGGGACGGGCGTCTCCGCGGCCGCCGCTCCCGGGGAGCCGCCTCCGAGCTGCAGCGCGTCCTCCGGTCTGGCACCCGCCGGGCCGCGGCGTCACATCTACATCTCCACCCCCGACGCCCACCAGCCTCCCGCGCCCCCGGCTCTCCGCCCTCCCCGCGCGCCGCCCCCTACTCGCTCGGGTTCTTTGGGGCTGGCCTCTGAGCCCGGAGTTTCGGCCACAGCACGCAAGCGCGCGACATCAGTCCCCGGGGGGAGCCCGACCTCAGCGGGGGGCGCGCCGGGAGGCGGCGGCCGAGACCTCAGAAGTCCTAGGGGCTCGGCCGCCTCCTGTTCCGCAGAAGCCGCCCCTGCCTAACCCGGGGCCACCCAAACTGCGTCGAGTGTTTCTCCACACTGCGGGACTTTTACTGTGCCACCAGCCGTGAATCAACTTCTAAAAGTTTAAATGCAACTTTTTCTTCCATTCTTTTTCCTTGCCAGAGTTTCAAAGCAGAGAAGCTATTTCCACCCCCAAAGTAGAAGGGTCGGAAACCAGGGAGGATTCTCTCAGAATAGGCTTGGAAAATCTCTGTTCACTTAAAAACAAAGGGTACGTGTGAGGCATAAATTGTTAAAATTAAAGGAAAGAGGCTGAAGTAGCCTGCCAACAAAAGGAGAGAAGGGGATCGGACTGGGTTGCTAAGAGAAAAAGGTTCCCTTTTAACGACCTAACTTGAATTGGACGTGAAAAGATGAGGATGGGCCTCAAATCCGTATCATAAACGAAGCTTATTTGGTTTACCTTGGAACTGGCATTGCCCTAGCTAAATTGTTACACATTTCTTGGAGGGAGAGAAATTTTCTGGAAATCCCAAACTGTAATATTGAAGTTAATTGCATTTTAGTAATTGTCAGTGGAATGTAATGAAATGCAATCAAGTACTGCAAATGATTATTAGCAAGATACCAGTCCAGAACACTTGTATGTATTGAGTCCCTGCTCTTTTCAAAGCCGTGGTAAGTGCGGGGTGGGGTACCAAATCAGTTAGGGTCTACTCGCACACAGTGGGGAACATAAGATGGGGAGAAGGAAAAACACAGCTATCAGTAGAAAGTAACATGGAAGCATAAGACCAGTGTTGTGATATTTAAGACATGGGATAATTCAATATGGAGAGACTTAGGCGATTTGAGGTGGCTTATAGAAGGAGGTGCAAATACAGAAGTTCTCCGTAGGAACACTGTTACTTTCGAAACATCATCCATGAGTGTATTTGTTAATTCTCCAAGAGGGCTTTAACCCTTATTTCTAAGATGTTAAATTTGAGTGTGAGTGAATTCCTCAAAGCTTTAAAACCAGGTATTCTTCCTTCTCTTGGCTGGTGTATGGTCTATGAAGGAGGAAAAAATATCTTTTCCTCACCCATCACTAGGTTCACTGCTGAAGTCCCTAAAACAAAAGACAGATTAAACAAGAGAAAAACATACTCATTTATTTATGTGAGTTTTACATGGAAACTTCAGAGATGAAGACCCAAAGTAACAGGGAAACCTGTGTATTTTTTAAGCTAGGTTTGATGAAGAAGTTGATAGTCATGAAGACTGGACAGAGGGATATAATGTAATGGTAATAAACTGGGGGACCTAGCAAGGCCTGTTTGTTCAGAGTCTTCTCTGTGTCCTTACCTCTTCAGAGATAAGAATGTTCCTTTCTTCCAGGAACAGGGAAGACACCTCTGGAATGAGGGTTTTATGATCTGCTTCAGGGGAGAAGATCCAGGGAGAGTGACAGTAATGTTCTTGTTTCTGCTGTTTTCTCACATGCCAAAGTGCCATATTTTAGGGTAGAGGTCTACCCCATCAGTTCTCTGACATCTCTCTCTTCTTTGAAAATCCATCTGTTGAGACAAATACCTCCCCTCCAGGCAATCTCTGTAGATGTCCTAGAGAATTTTTAGAACTATTGTTGCATTCCCTTGAACTCTGTATCCCAAGAGCAAGAAAATAAAATCAAAGTCATAATATTTTTTAACCAATGGTATCTAGAAATTTGGAGAGCAATTACAAGCAGTTAAATAATTTGCATTCCCTAGGATTTGGACAAATAATCTAATTTTAAAATGGGGGAAGAGATTTGGATATTTCTCCAAAAGAGATATAGAAATAACCACTAAGCATATAAAAAGGTGCTCAACATCATAAGTCATTAGAGAAATACAAAACAAAACAAAAAGATACCCATTTTAAAGCCGCTAGGAGAGCAATAATTTTTTTAAAATCCCAGAAAATAACTCCTATTGAAGATGTCAAAAAACAAGAGCCCTCAAGTATTGCTTGTGGGAAGGCATTAAATAAAATGGTGTTGCAGGCGGTGCCTGTGGCTCAAAGGAGTAGGGTGCCAGCCCCATATACTTGAGGTGGTGGGTTCAAATCCGACCCCGGCCAAAAACTGCAAAAAAAAATAATAAAATAGTGTTGCCAATATAGAAAACACTCTGATAGTTACTCAAAAAATTAAACATAGAATCACCATATGACCCAGCAATTTCACTCCTAGGTGAAATCTAAGAGGATTGATAACCCGTACGGTCACACAAAAACACATACATGAATGTTCATAGCAGCATTATTCATAATAACCAAAAAGTGGAAAGAAGCCAAATGTCTATCAACTAATGAATGGATAAATATCGTATATCTATGCCATGGATGAAATGTTACTTAGCAATAAAAAGAAATAAAGTACAATATGGATGAAATTTGAAAACATTATGCTCAATAGAAGAATCCAAACAGAAAAGGCCAACACATTCTGTATAACTCTTTGGGGAAGGCCCAAGATAGGTAAATCCATCCACCCAGAACCTTAGCTTTCCAGGGTGGGGGAGAGCAGAGTAGAGAGGGACTGCTAATGAGTATGGGATTCCTTTGGAGGGTGATGGAAGAGTGATGTTAGATGGTGCCGGTAGTTGTGTAAGTTTGCCAGTACCCTAAAAACCATTAAGTTGTACATTATAAAATGATATATTTCATAACATGTAAATTTTATCATAAAAAAAGAGAAAGAAAAAATGTACACGTAAAAAAATATGTTATCCTGTGTTGCTAAGGATGAACTGCCAGAAGAAGGCTTAATTACTATAACAATTTGGGAGGACAGTTTAAAAGAGCACATCAAGTACTTAAGTTTTGGAAATTTGAATAACATTTCAACCAATGGTTTGGATGCAAAAAAAAATTATTCCAAATAAATAATCATGGATATTCATGAAGATTTAGCAACCTGAGTGTTCAACGTATCCTTGATTATGATGAGGAAAAATGAGAAATGATTTAAATAATCAATGTGAGCAAATTATATTCATTCAAAGTAATATATTCCATGTAGCCATATAGACAGTTTTGTAGGAGCATGCATAATAACATGGGAAAATGCTTACAATATTGTTTTTTGTTGTTGTTGTTTTTTGAGATAGAGTCTTACTATGTCGTCCTCGATAGAGTGCTGTGGCGTCACAGCTCACAGCTACCTCTAACTCTATCTCAAGTGATTTTCTTGCCTCAGCCTCCCAAGTAGCTGGGACTACAGGTGCCCAGCTATTTTTTTTTTTTTTTGCTTGTAGTTGTCATTGTTGTTTGGCAGGCCCTGGTTGGATTCAAACCTACCAGCTCCTGTGTATGTGGCTGGCGCCCTAGCTGCTGAGATATAGGCGCCGAGCCAATATTGTACATTGCTAATGGAAAGAAGTACATTAAAAAAATGTATAATAGTATCACATTTATTTAAATATACATATTTAATATGCATATTAGACTGAGAAACAATAAAATGTTAGTACCACCAGTGTTGCCCCTCCTCTAAACAAAGTCAAAAGATGAAGGATAAACTGAGAAAATGTGGAGTGTCTGCAACTTTAAAGCTAATCTCCTGGCACAGGGGCTCACACCTGTAATCTTAGCACTTTGGTAAGCTCAAGTGTCAGGACTGGTTGAGCCCAGGAACTGGCAGCTAGCCTAAGCAAGAGCGAAACCCCTTCTCTACAAAAAAATAGAAAAAATTAGCTAAGTATGGTGGCATGTGCCCATGGTTCCAGCTATTTGGGAGGCTGAAGCAGGAGGATTGATTGAATGCAGGAGTTTGAGATTATAGAGAACTATGATCAGGCCACTGGATTCTAGTTTAGGAAACAGAAAAAGACTCCGTCTCAAAAAACAAAAGCCAGCTAATTTTCTAAATGAATAAAGAGATCTCAAATATTGGCGAAGAAACGACCTATGGGCAAAGTAATGTGAACAGATAGTTCACATAAAAAAATAAATACGTAGTTTTTGAACATGTGAGTAAAAGAACTTAAACCTGGAATGAGATATCTTGTTCTTCTAGTCAGGTGGGCACAAAGAGCTTTTAAATATAGCATTACAGAGTGTGAAGAAACAGGTACTCTCACTGTTGGTGGGAGGTCAAGTTGGCAATAGCTTTCAATATTTGGAGATAAGTATACCATTAGATTCATAAATTTCCTCTCCAGAAGTCTATCCTCTAGACATATTCATATATGTATACAAAATGTATACATATGTGCTTCAATTTTGCCTGTGCTTGCAAAATACTGGAAATAAACAATATTAATGATTATCAATAGGGCTGGTAGTAGAGTCATTCATTTAATAGCTATTGAGAGCCTATCAACCAGATATAATTATAAAATGAACTATTGCAGTTTCTTAAAAAATTAAGTAGATCTGGCTCGGTGCCTGTGGCTCAAGCGGCTAAGGCGCCAGCCACATACATTTGAGCTGGCAGGTTTGAATCCAGCCTGGGCCGGCCAAACAACAATGATGGCTGCAACCAAAAAATGGCCGGGCATGTGGCAGGTGCCTGTAGTCCCAGCTACGGGAGGCGGAGGCAGGAGACTAGCTTGCACCCAGGAGTTGGAGGTTGCTGTGAGCTGTGACACCACGGCACCACGGGGACAGCTTAAGGCTCTGTCTCAAAAAAAAAAAAAATGAAGTAGATTTGTGCTACGGCTATGGAAGGATCTCTAAAGATATTCTAATAAAGTGGAAAATAAGGGAAAAATATAAGATGTACTGAATATGCATAATATGCTTTCATTTTTTTTTTGAAGGGGAAACACATATACACACACAGTATACATGCTTGCAAAGACATAGAACATTCCAGAAATGTCTGCCTATGGGGAGAAGAAAAGGACTGGAGTTGACAGCCAAAGGAAGATTTCTCATTGTACTGTTTTTGTACTACTTGATATTTTATTCTACATGCGTGTGTTATTTTCTCTACTTAATTTATTTTAAAATATACATACATATACATGGTGAGAAAAATACTAAAATTTGACAAGACATACCTCAAGAAAAAAGAGTGCTTTTTTTGTTTTGTTTTCTAGGGATGGTTTCTGGAGGTGCTCAAAATGGTTAAGTATTTGACATATTGTCCTAGGCTTCCCCACAATGCAGCCTCTAACAAAACAAAGCTGTCATGAATTTAGTATTAGAATTGTTTACCTTTCCACCAAAAGTTTGAGAAAGCACCAAAATCAGCATGGCTAGTACCCAGACTGATCTCCAGGGGGGTTGTACTATGAGACCTGAAGTTCTTACGAGTTTGTCTAAAGCAAAGGAAGCATTATCAGCAGGGCCTGCGGTGGTTCCCTGTGTGTTAAATGTGTCTGTGACAGGATCAAGCTTACTTTCCTTATTGAGAACTGTGCAAGCGTTAAAGGCACAAGCAGAGTCAGATGCTAAATTAAAAATGAATCTTTTCTGAGTAATAAACAAAATTTTTTTTTTTTAAATCAAACAGTAGGGCGGCACCTGTGGCTCAAAGGAGTAGAGTGGTGTCCCTATATACCGGAAGTGGCAGGTTCAAACCCAGCCTGGCCAAAAACTGCAAAACAAAAATCAAAGAGTAAAGAAAAAACAAAGGAGGTGGGGAGGGAAAGAAAGGGAGGGGGGGAGAGACAGGGAGGGAGGGAGGGAGGGAAAGAGAGAAAGAAAAGGAAGGTAGGGAGGGAAGGAAGAAAGAAGAGAAAGTAAATGCAGAGAGTCCAGAAAGTAAAGATGTCACATGCCGTCTCTGGCTACGTCCTGCAGGATTCCAGGGCACAGCCCTCTGGTAGCTTCTTCCTATCTTATCTTTTCAGTGGAAAAATGGCTGCAGTTGGAGAAGACATTTGTAAGAATCTGTTCATCCATTTTTCCTTGCTTCTCCAAGATGGACTATCAGGTATTTTAGTTCTCAGCTCCGTTATTGAGGGTGAAATAGAAATACATCCTGTCCCAGAGCCTTCTGAATATGAAAAGATGAAGGCCCCAAACAGTCCAGATTGTGGTACAGGGAATAGCATGGAATGATCTTGCAAACATTCCTCAAACATTCACAAGTACATTTTTAAGACTTGTCCAGTAGGAAAATGTTCCTAGACTTTCTCATGTAGTGAATATCTTAAAATTGGATTCTTTAAAAATTTATTATTTCTTTAAAATAAAGAGATAGTATTTTAAATATGAGCTTATAGTTATTTTCTTTCTTTTTTTTTTTTGAGACAGAGTCTCACTATGTCACCCTCAGTAGAGTGCGGTGGCATCACAGCTCACAGCAACCTCTAACTCTTGGGCTTAAGCTATTCTCTTGCTTCAGCCTCCCAAGTCGCTAGGACTGCAGGTGCCCACCACAACACCTGGTTATTTTTGTTTTGTTATTAGTAGTTGTCATTATTGTTTAGCAGGCCTGGGCCAGCTTTGAACCTGCCAGCCCCAGTGTATGAACCTGCCAGCCCCACTGAGCTACGGGGGCTGAGCCCTTTCATGATATTTTTATTGACAATTTGAACTAGATTTATTTTCACTCTTTTTTGTTATTTTCATTCTTTTTTGTTATTAGCTTTTAATTAAAGAGCATATTAATACAATCTTTGTTAAAAAACTAAAGTATGGCTCGGCGCCTGTGGCTCAAGCAGCTAAGATGCCAGCCACATACACCTGAGCTGGAGGGTTCAAACCCAGCCTGGGCCCACCAAACAACAATGACAGCTGCAACCAAAAAAATAGTGGGTGTTGTGGCAGGCACCTGTAGTCCCAGCTACTTGGGAGGCAGAAGCAGAATTGCTTGAGCCCAGGAGTTGGAGGTTGCTGTGAGCTTTGATGCCATGGCACTCTACCCAGGGTGACAGCTTGAGGCTCTGTCTCAAAAAAATAAATAAATAAAAATAAAAATAAAAAAACTAAAGTATTACTGAGAATGGGAACAGTATCCTTTCAACTTCACCCCCAAATCCTGTCACTTCTCTACTCCTCAGATGAAACCATTTTTTCTCAGTTTGGTGTGTACCATTTCAGACCCTTCCTTGTGGATTTATATACACTTTGTACTCATAGAAAATAAACAGTATTGGGGTGGCGCCTGTGGCTCAAAGGAGTAGGGCGCCAGCCCCATATGCTGAAGGTGGTGGGTTCAAGCCCAGCCCTGGCCAAAAACTGGGGGGGGGGAAAAAAAGTTTTAAAAAAAAGAAAAGAAACAGTATTGTTTCAGGTGGCTGTGTCTCTTTGTATACATAAATGGTATCATATTATCTCTATCTTTCAGCAACTTGCATTTCACTCAGTGTATATCTTAGAAGTTTTTCCATGTGACTTAAATATGAATCTGCCTTGTTCATTTTAACTGCTGCAGAATATTCCAGAGTATGAGTATATCCATACTGCTTAACCATTCCAGGACTGATGTACAGGTTATACACAGATCTTTGCAGTGACTATTCTTGTACTGGCATCTATATATTTAAGTTATTCTCCATAGTTGTTACTCATTACTAGATTCATTGGGCCTCTGCACGTTCAATTTTAAGAGACATTGTTAAATTCACTCCCCAAAATGACCTTACTAAGCTACAGTCCCACCAAAAGTGTTCACACCTTTATCGAGGTGTCATTCTTACCAGAATTTTGAAATCATTAAGCGGAGAAAGCTAATTAGTAGGATAGATGAACAAAATTAAAATTTACGCTTTTCAATAAGTTGGAATCTTAAGATAAAATTTATAATATAGAGGCAAATTAAGCTCTTCATCTAAGTTAAAAAAAAAAAAAGAATCAAATTGATAAATATAGCATGGCAGAAACGGGCTTGGGAAAAAAAGTCACATAAAAATCACATGGTTAGAAGACAACAAGGTAAAGTAATTGCCAAACAAGCTAACATAATTGTGTTTCATTAATACATGCTTAGTGACCAGATAATACGCAGTTACAATCCCTCTCAACAGATTACATCTGGAACATTCACATCTTAAGAGGACACTGACAAGATAGATGGTTGTCAAGAGAGGGCAACAATAATTATCATAATCATGTATTGTGGTAATTGTGCAAATTCCCATATATCATCAGATTCTTTTATTCAAAGACTGAATGAGAGTACATTGCAGCAAAAAGTTGTGGAAACACTTTTCCTTCAGATCTCCAAATAGAATATCCATTTATTAACCTAACCTTCCTTTATCAGCTTTTCTAGATACAGGGGAATTGACCACTGCAGAGTTCTTTCCTCTCTAAAGCTCTCAGATTCTTTATATTTCCTTGGAAATACTTGTTTTCCTGCAAATGTTCCAAAACATCAGTCACTTTAACTTGACCACATATGGTCAAACAGCAATGCACACCAGATTCAGAATATTATAAACTCCTACTCATCAGAAGTGGCTGATTATAGCCAGTGTTTGTGTTCAGAGGAGAGGACTGAATTGTTTTTCTTTCATCGCTGAGGAAGCATGAGCTCTGTTTGTAGTCCAAGTTTACTATACCCCCAGCCAAAACTATGACTTTGTTTGTCATTATCTAGCCAATGACCTCAAGTCTGACCTCAAGAGCAAGCACCCTCTGGGATGGAAAAGGTCATATAAACACCTCAGCCTCTAGTCATTCGGAGGATACGAAATTTCATCTCAACTTAGTGTTCTTAAGGTTAAGGTCTTCTCACAAGTCACACAGAAGGAATGAGTAGTGATTTTTAAAAAGGTGGAGTGGGATTTGGTCAGGCTTGAAAATGTCAAACGTTTTCACAATATTCCTTCTATGATAGGAAAGTGCATTTCCTTAATTTAACTCTCCAAACAATATGCTGTTTATAAAGCTAATGTTTCAACCACTAGTTTCCCAATAGAGTAATGAAGTTACAGTAAAGATTAAATGCAGAATCCATTGGAATTCAAATAGGCTAAAGTTAAAGTTAATGATTTTACTATTCATGTAAAAGGCAAAACAGGCTCAGAGCCTTTAGCTCAGTTAGTAGGGCATCAGCCACATACACTGAAGCTGGCAGGTTGGAGTCCAGCCTGGGCCTGCTAAACAACTGCAACCAAAAAATAGCCAAGCATTGTGGCGGGTGCCTGTAGTCCCAGCTGCTTAGGAGGCTGAGGCAAGAGAATCACTTAAGCCCAAGAGTTGGAGGTTGCTGTGAGCTATGACTCCATAGCACTCTACCCAGGTCAACAGCTTGAGACTCTGTCTCAAAAAAAAAAAAGAAAAAAGAAAGCTTTAGTATTAAACCTACACATGAACAGCAAAGAATACTTATTTCAAATTTTTCTTATTTATTTACAGAACATCCATAAATCTCTCTACCTTGCAGGTCTATTTTGAAAAATAATTTGAGGCAACTTGCCTATTAAAAGACATAAACAAAAGTTTTAAAAATTAGAAAGTGAGAATGGATTAATAAAATGTGTTATATGTATACCATGAGTACCACTCAGCCATAAAAATGTGGTAATCTCTCATCTTTTGTAACAACCTGTATGAACTGGAGACTATTCTTCTAAGTGAAGTATCACAAGAATGGAAAAACAAACTCCAAATGTATATATATATATATGTGTGTGTGTATATATAAATATGTGTGTGTGTATATATATTATATATATATATATATATATATATATATTTTTTTTTTTTTTTTTTTTTTTCAGTTTTATTTTGGCCGGGGCCAGGTTTGAACCTGCCACCTCTGGTACATGGGGTCAGCACCCTACTCCTTTAAGCCACAGGCGCCACCCAACATGTACCCATATTAAATTGGAACTAAACGCTTATTGCACATATGGAAGCAAAATTCAATGGAAATCAAGTAGGCGGATGAGGGGAGTAAGGGATGGGTAAATTCACACCTAATGAGTACAATGCACACATTCCAGTAAAGGCACACTTACAACTTTGACTTAAAATGTACCAAAGCAAATTATGTAACCAATAGGTGTATAGCCCTAATGTTCTGAAATTAAAAACAAAAAATTAATGAGCAGCACACATCACTCGAGTACAGAACTAACTGTACCAGAAACCAAATTTTTACCTTAATTGAGCACTAAATTTAGCTCTAATCTTCCTGGAAGGCAAGGCAATAAGGGAAATAAGGTGAGTTCTAAAATTTGTGCTGTTTGTTAAAATACCTCTAGAAAGTAAACTCTTTCATAACATCAATTCTCTTATAAACCTACTGAGCAGCTCCTTAGAAAAAGAGCAGTAACATAAGGGCAAATGCCATGAATTATAATTTTGCAAAAGATTGAGAAAAATCTTCATATTGTCTTAATAAAAGCCCAGGTTTTCACATTTAATCATAACTTTGTAATGACATTTCTGCAGGGGATTAAAAGGACGCATTTCAAGAATTCTGTTGATCTATTTAAGATGAGGACATATTATAGATAATTAAAAAAAATAGTTGACTGGTGGTGCCTCTGGTTCAGTAGGTAGGGCGGCCCCATATACCCAGGGTGGCGGGTTCAAACTCAGCCCTGGCCGAACTGCAACAACAAGTAAGACTCTGTCTCTAAAAAAAAAAAATAGTTGATTAATACATCCCTTAGGGTCCCTTAGGTCCTCTCTCTCATATATCAGTTATCTTGTATCAAATTATATACTTGTTACTGTTATCTTTCTATACCTTTAAGAACATTCATGAAGATAAACACAAAAAATAAAATATCAATCTTCAAGCCAAAAATTGTCACTGAAACATTTTGCTGGCCAATTCTTCACAGACAGAGGAATAAATAGGTAGGGATAGAGACAGATATTGTTTGTATAAAACTGGGTCAAACAAATATACTGTTTTATAAACTTATATTCTATTTACCAATATCGATATTTCTATGTGTATTTAAGTATTTATTATAACTTTATTCTTCTTGTCTTTATGTCATTGCATGGGTATATCATAGTTTATTTAATGCAGTATCTGTAGTCTTTTAGGGAATTCCAAAGTTTTTCATGACTGCATAATTCTGATTATTTCTTGGTGCTAATTCCTTGCTCTTCTGTCCCTTTGCTGTTCCTTTTACAGGACTTCTTGTACTTGCAATTATTTACATGATACTTATTCATTGATAAAGCTTAATTTCTTGCCTTTGATATAGAAGATATTCAGTAAATACTTTTGATTAAACAAATAAATGTTTTAGGAAGATTCGGGTTGAGCATTTTCCGGGCGCTGCCTCTAAAGAGAATAATCACCACATTTATGGCAGGGATTTTGTGTACAGTAGTTCAGAGGCCATTAGGCAGACTTCAGACTGTGACAAAAGGCGTGGAGTCTCTTGTTTGTACAGATTAGATTCATCACAAATTTACCAAGTCAATAATTCCAGATAAAGTGTTTCAGCCTTCACCTGCAGATCATGAAAAGTATGGTGGGGATCCACAGAACCCCCATAAACTGCATACTGTTACTAGAATAAAAAGTACAAAAAGACATCCATACTGGGAAAAAGATAAAATAAAGATACTTGGATTAGAAAAAGAACATACCCCTCAAGTTCACAAGAATATCCCTTCACCGAATGCAAAACTGAAAGTGGTCAGACATTTGATAAGAATCAAGCCCCTGAAGCTGCCACAAGGACTTCCAACAGAGGCAGACATGTCTAACACACGTCTCAAGAGCACTGGAGAATTTGTAATACTGCGGCACGTAAAGCCTGTGGAGCAGAAAAGTTAAGTCCTGATGCCAGAACAGCTTCAGATTAGACAATGCAAATTGTTTAAAAATGATGAGAATGTTTTCATTAAAATATTTTAAATACTGAATAAATAAATAAAAATAAATGTTTTAGGACTTTGGGGCACATTTTTACTAAGTTGGTCTGAAGAAGCTGTGTCAATTTAAACCTTCCCAAATGTACCCTAAGTCTTTCTCCACATCCTCTTCACCGTTAGGCATTGTCTTTAAAGCAATCTTTGGGCAACCTGACAACAATGCAAAAAGTGGCAATTCATTATCAGTTCAATTTGAATTTTAACATTATTATGGAAATTGAACATTTTTCATGAGTTTCTTGGATATTTGTATTTCTTGTTTTGTAATGTGGTAGGCTTAAGTCTGGTAAATGCTAGGAAGTAGTCATTTCAGTGTTCTGGATCTAGAAGTGCCTAAAACACCAATGTTCAACACAATACTCTTTGGTTTAAGTTACCAGAGTGACAGGCAATAATGTTAGCCTATAAACACATAGAATTTTGATTTGCAGTCTAGAAGGGAAAGATTGTCTTTCTGCACAGAAGTGGACTGTAGTTATCCCTCTGAACTGAACATTTAGGGACTCGATAGGAAATCCCAGTCAGGTTCCCTGACCTTTCAGTGTTATTTTCTGCTCATCACATTCTCTGTACAACATATATTTTTTAAGGAACAAAAGAAAATACATATTGACTGTTTCCTGGTCAATTATTTTAAATGCTTATTTTGTTTTCTCCTCTTAATGTGTTTGCCTTCCCTCCAGTTTTCTTGTTGATTTCTCTCCTCCTTTTCCTGATTCACTTAGAATAAGTCTCAGTGTGGACTCATGTCCTCCTCACTGGCACTAAGTACTATTAATGACATCAGTGTGTAGGCTACAAAAAGCTGCAAAAAGTATCTAACTTTTGAGATGAGGTAGTCGTGCGATTTGTGTGGTCCTGTCTTCACTTAAAGCCATCAAAGGAAAAAAAAAAAAAAAAAAAAAAAGAACCAACAACCAAAAAACAAGACTAAGTCACTCATACAGAGCAAAATGATGCAAATGTCTTTTTTTTTTTTTTTTTTTTAATGCAGTTACTGGGCGTGTCGCTTCCCCTGAGAATCTATAAATCTCATAAATCTTCTGATGGGTAGGGGCAGCAGTGCCTAAGATCGGTTCTTTGTGATGTTTCCAAAAGATAAATGTGCATGATGATAAATCACTTAAAGAGTAGATGCAAGCTGACAGTTCAAGATAGCTGTCTATAAGTGTATGTTCATTCTCACTGTTTCACATAAGATGAAAAAGGAGGATAATCAACCAACTCTTTTTAAAAATTAAGAGCAATTTATGATAGGGAAAGAAGAAAGACTGTGTTCAAGGCATGGACAGCTTGAGACAGGTTGTCTTACACGGGTCATGGCAATAAGACTTGTTACTATCCCTTGATTCTCTCAAGAAATTCTACTATCTTGCCTCTTAGTCCATTATCTCTTTTAATCACTTAAGCTCCCAACAACCCCTGCTCTTAGATGACCCCTCACTCTGCTTCTTATTTCACTAAGATATGAAATTAATCAAAAGAGAACTTCCTTAACTTTGCAGCATCAAAAGAGCCAACCCACCTGCATCTGCTCATATCTGCCTGGCCTGGGCCCTGCAGACTGAGGCCTCCTGCTCCACCCAAGGCCACCTGCACTTCAGTAAAGGTGACAAAGTGTGACCCAACACTGAAGGATTTTGCTGCAGCAATTCCGCTTTCTCCAGCATCAGTTTTCTTTCTTTCTAATAGATCACTTTCATCAGTATAAACACGTAGATCTATTTTTCCTATTTTCAAAAAAACCCCTCTCTTGCCCAGACCCCACCCTCCTCTCCACATACTACCTACCCAATTTTCTGCTTCCCTGTACTGCAAAATTCCTCAAGGGTTATCTAATAGCTGTCTTTTCTTCTTCTATCCATTTGTTCTGCTTTTTTAGGCTTTTTATTTATTGCATAAGCAACTTTATGGCAATGAAAATAATGAATACAGGGTCCAAATGTGGTGCCTCACACCTGTAATCTCAGCCCTTTTTGAGGCCAAGGTAGGAGGATTGCTTGAGCCCAGGAGTTTGATACCAGCCTGAGCAATATAGAGAGACTCAATTTCTATAAAAACAGTAAGAAAAGTTAGTCAGGCATGATCACACATGCCTATGGTTCCAGCTACTTGGGAGGCTGAAGTAGGAGGATCACTTGAGCCTAGGAGTTGAGGTTGCTGGGAGCTGTGCTGACATCATTGCACTCCAGCCTGAGTAAAAGAGTGAGAACCTGTCTCAAAAAAATAAAATAAAATAAAATAAAATAAAATAGGCTCTGCACCTGTGGCTCAAGTGGCTAAGGTGCCAGCCACATACACAGGAGCTGGTGGGTTTGAATCCAGCCCGGGCCCACCAAACAACAATGACGGCTGCAACCAAAAAAATAGCCGGGCATCGTGGAGGGCGCCTGTAGTCCTAGCTACTGGGGAGATGGAGGCAAGAGAATCGCTTCAGCCCAAGAATTTGAGGTTGCTGTGAGCTATGATGCCACGACACTCTACCCAGGGCAACAGTTTGAGGCTCTGTCTAAAAAAAAAAAAAAGACTATACAAAAAATATACAAAAAAGACTTTCCCTACTAGCTTAAGACATCAATTGTTCTTGTTTCACCTGTGCCTTGGCTTGTGCCCCTTTTTTGCATTGCTGCAGTCATACTCTAGAAATACTTTTATATGCTACTCTCCTTAACATTATAATTTCCTCTCAGCACATAATTTATATAACTAGCATTTTAAGAATTAAATTTTGGGCAGTGCCTGTGGCTCGGTGGGTAGGGTGCTGGCCCCATATACCCAGGGTGGCGGATTCAAACCCAGCCCCAGCCAAACTACAACAACAACAACAACAAAAATAGCTGGGCTTTGTGGCAGGCACCTGTAGTCCCAGCTACTCGGGAGGCTGAGGCAATAGAATTGCCTAAGCCCAGGACTTGAAGGTTGCTGTGAGGTGTGTGACGCCATGGTACTCTACCGAAGGCAATAAAGTAAGACAATGTCTCTAAAAAAAAAAAAAAAAAAAAAAAGAATTAAATTTCATCAAGTTGATGTGTATATAATTCATTTCACCATCCTGCTATTTTTGGCCATTGCAGTGGTATTTTGCCAGTGTTACAAATACTGCTGTGGTTTTCCACTTTATGTACATAATTTACCAAATAGCTTTTATGTACATTGTCTTTTCATGTGTATAGTAAATGATTCTTTGAAATGCTAGTATAACTATCCTTTGCAATAGTGGCTAGAATTCTATTGGCCACTATAAAAGTACAGTATCACATCCAACTGGAGATCCTATACAGCATCGCATCCAGTTGGAGCCAGCATGGGCAGGATAGTCCTCTCATCCTTTTCCTAGTTTCACCACACCACTGTTTGTTCAAGTCCTGCTGGCATGAGTGAGATGCCTCCACCTTGAAGTTTTTCTAGACCAGAAGCAGACACAGTATCTATGTCCCTGCATGTCTCACACTTCAGGAGACCATAGTACCCTCCCAAGAACTCTCTGACCGTGCATTTACCTTGGTATATCACCTAATTGGACCTGTGAATTCTGCAACTAAGCAAGCATTCACCTAAGGTAGTAGACACAAGTCACCTCATCTTGCAAACATTTCCAACTTCTGTACATTTCTTCAAGTGCCTCTCACCAGGAATACGATCTTCTTCAAAGCTTAAAAAAAAAAATCACCTTTCCTGGCTTGGCACCTGTAGCTCAAGCAGCTAAGGCGCCAGCCACATACAATGGCCCGGGCCTGCCAAACAATGACAACTACAACCAAATAATAGCTGGGCGTTGTGGTGGGTGCCTGTAGTCCCAGCTAATCCGGAGGCTAAGCAAGAGAATCGCTTCAGGCCAAGAGTTGGAGGTTGCTGTGAGCTGTGACGCCACAGCACTCTACCCAGGGCGACAGCTTGAGACTCTGTTTCTCCAAAAACAAAACAAAACAAAAAAACAAAACAAAACAAAACAAAACAAAACAAAACAAAACAAAACAAAAGCAGGTACAATCTACAATGTCCTAAGGAAATATAGGGAGGGGGACTTTCAGGTGAAGGTTGCATTCAAAGTTATACAATGGGAGGGCAAACAAGAGGAACCAATTTTGAAGGTAATGGAATGTAACAGAAAGGGAGTGAAGGGAAATCACACTTGCTCTTTTAACATTTCCATATCTGTTCAGATGGTATGAAGACCACCTTAACATCTCTTTCACCCTAACAAGTTGTGTCAACTTAAAACAAATTCATCTGAGTTTTAATTTCCTCATCTATAAAATGGGGGCGGGAAAATAGAACCTCAAAGCTATTTTTTAAAGGATTTTGTGAGATACTACACCCAAATCATATACATGGTATGCAGTGTTTAAATTTTCTTCAGCTTCCTCAGTTGTAAAAGAGGAATACTCATAATATCCATTTCACACAGTTGAGTTGTGAATGAAATGAGTTATTATATGTAAAGTACATGTAATAAGCACTCAGTAAATGTTAACCATATAAGTACCAACTATAAACCAATCCAAAGCTGAGAGATAATGAATTATTTATCAGTTAAAAGGCCAAAAAAGTTAAAAAACCAACTTTGGACAGGCAAAAATGCTTACAAAAAAAAGGTTGCAGAAGTTTCTTTTGTCCCAAATATCTGGGAGAGAGATTATGTGGCCAAGCCTCAGTTTACTCTGTGAGTTTCTGTAACACACTGGATATTGTACTTTATTTAAATTACTAGACCCGGGGTGGCACGTATGGCTCAGTGAGTAGGGCACCGGCCCCATATACCGAAGGTGGCAGGTTCGAACTTGGCCTGGTAAGCACCTGTAGTCTCAGCTACTCCGGAGGCTCAGGCAAGAGAATCACTTGAGCCCAAGAGTTTGAGGTTGCTATGAGCTGTGATGCCACAGCACTCTACCGAGGGCAACAAAGTGAGACTCTGGCTCTAAAAAATAAACAAATAAGCCCATTTTCAGTCATGCCACTAATTCTGTTTTTTAAACCATCTTATTCTGTTTCCTAGAATGATGGAAAATAATATTTTCTTTTTACCATTTCTATATTAATCTTTTTGTTTAGTAGTAAGATCTATTTTGCACTAATTCTTATGTTTTTAAAATTCTCCCGCAGTGTGCACTGGGATGTAGTGTGCATGTGGACCTAAGCCAACGCCTTCATTGCTACATATTAGGGTCCAGATCTTACAAGTCCTGACATGCCCTCTGTAGGGCAGCTCTGGGGAGGTGGAGTGATCTTGAGATTCCTCTAATGAACCTGAAACTGAAACCTCTGAAAACTCTGCTCTCGGTTTCTTTCTACGTTCATTTTCCTTCTGCCTTTCTGGCACCCTTCCTTCTCTTTGGTGAACTTTCCATCCTTAAACTGCCCCCAAGATGGGGCCTGTACTTTTCCTCACCCTCGTGTCTGTGGCAGGGGTGTGCGAGCTTCCGAAAATCTCCTTGTTTTCAGGGCTCTGGGGGGGAGGGGGGGAGCGGGGCGGTGCATTTGTTGCCTCTGGGAATATTAGAATTATTAAAGCAGGAATGCAAAAGGAAAGACGCAATTATTGCTTAGCTTTTGTGTTTCAAGAATAAATTTTTGAAACCCACAGCTGAGGCAATAGTTATGAAAGAAAAAAAATTAAGGCAGTTGAAAAAGTTTAGTTCCAAAGTTTAAAAGTATCAATGGAAAAATCCCCGGGAATAAAATTTAATTAACTTCAACAACACACTATGTTAATGGAAAAAAAAAAAAAAGACAACCAAACAAAAACCTCCCAACTTTGTAAAACAATTTAAAGAGTTTTATTCCAGGGCAGTGCCTGTGGCTCAAAGGAGTAGGGTGCAGGGCCATATGCCAGAGGTGGCGGGTTCAAACCCAGCCCCCGCAAAAAAAAAAAAAGTTTTATTCTGATCCAGACATATGCAACTATAGCCTGGAGGACATGATCTCTAGAGATCTTGAGACAGTGTGTCCCAGGTGGCCTGGTTATGGTTTGGTTTCATACATTCACAGAGACAGGAATTATGGGTAAAATCATAAATCAATACGTTTAAGGTATACATAGGTTTGTGACCCCAAAAGGCAGGACATCTTCAAGTGGATTTTAGGGATTCTTTAGCTGGCAGTTGGTTGAAAGAGCTAAGTGTTGGAGACTTGGAGTCAATAGAAAGGAATCCCTGGGTTAAGATAAGGAGGTCTTCTTTCTGTCATGTGATACTATACCAGAATTAGGTTGGAAAGTAAACCTAATAATTAATTAGTAATAAGTAAACCTAATAATTAATAAAAACCTATTTAATGAGATTTTTATCATTCGCAGCTGTAGCCTCTTAGAAAGGAATTTGGGCAAGAGAAAAAAGGATCAGAGTTCAGTCCTCAACTGTAAAGAAAATAAATATAGAAACATCAGCCCAGAGCCTAGAGGAGCATTGCCCAAGCAGAGGGAGGACAGCAACTTAGGGAAGTGGCTGGCATGTAAGTGGGAGAGGGGCACATCTGTTCTTTAAGGGAGTGAAACTCAGGAGGGCACCAGAAGAGAATCTCCTGAAATGTTTTCGTAATTCCATGGTTGAGGGAGCCTCGGGAATGGCTGTATTCCGGGGAGACCCACAAAGAACCTCAAGCAGCCTCACACACTTTGTTCACCCAATAACATATCAGAGGAGAGTACTCAGTGCTTTCCAGGCTCTGAGAGGAATGAGAAGGTTCTGAGAGACGGCAGAGAGATGGGGGAGAGATCACTGGCCTGTAGGGGGTCTCAGGGATGGGATACAGAGATGATACAGCACTGGCTGCGAATGAGTTTTCAGTTAGGTAGGTCTCAGTTGATGATGGCCACTTGAGAACCAAATGATCTCACACAACTGTGCAGCACCAGCGTTGATAACTCCTAAGTGTAGACTGCTGGATGACACGACGGTAGAAGATCTAGTGTAAGTTCACCCCATGAGAAGTCCAGACTGTAACGTTAGGCTGGCTAAAGAGAAGCCATTTTGTCACCAGTATACTTTCAGTTTGTTAAAAGTTAGCTGCCTGGCTCGGTGCCTGTAGCTCAGCAGCTAGGGAGCCAGCCACATAGACCAGAGCTGGTGGGTTCAAGTCCAGCCCAGGCCTGCTAAACAACAATGACAACTACAACCAAAAAAAAATAGTGAGGCATTGCGTCAGGCACCTGTAGTCCCAGCTACTTAGGAGGCTGAGGCAAGAGAATCACTTAAGCCCAAGAGTTGGAGGTTGCTGTGAGCTGTGACGCCATGATACTCTATGAGGGTGACAGAGTGAGACTCTGTCTCAAAAAAAAAAAAAAAAAATTAGCTGCCTGCCTTACCCAGTTGCCTGGTACCAGATCAGAAAAGGACCTTGAGGAAGAACAGATCAAAAGTCTGGAAAAGGCTGCTTAATAACAAGATCCACCGGACACCTACTGTTGATAACCATTGTGTAAGTCATCACTGTTGACAGAGATTCAAGGAATGAAACCATTGATTACACAGATCAGTGATAGTGCAGGATTTATTAGATAGAAAGGAATACAGAAGGAATGAAAGCACCAGAGCCTCTGGCAGAGGGGGAGACCCAAGTGGGAAGCCCTGTGGATCTTTTGTCGAGGGCAGTGGTTCTCAATGTTCCTAATGCTACGACCCTTTAATACAGTTCCTGTGGGTCGTGACCCACAGATTGAGAACCACTGGTCTAGGGGGTTACATACTGTTTGTAAACAGGGAGGTCTTCAGAATTACACTTGGCCAGGACTTGGCAGAGGAAAGATACCTTTTCAACACTGATTAGTAAATGAGTGTATTAACAAATGAATGCAGTCCTTCTAGCTCTGGCAAAAGTGGCAGGGAGTCCACTTCAGAAGAGGCTTGGCTTACATGAAATACTGGAAAACTGCTCTTCTCCTATCTTGCCTGTATTCAGAGAGTGCAGTTTGGAAATAAAGAAGTCTGTTTGTGTAGGCCTAGATTCAGGGGTCCTCAAACTATGGCCCGTGGCCACATGAAGCAGTGTGATTGTATTTGTTCCCATTTTGTTTTTTTACTTCAAAATAAGATATGTGCAGTGTGCATAGGAATTTGTTCATAGTTTTTGTTTTGTTTTGTTTTGTTTTTAACTATAGTCTGGCCCTCCAACGGTCTGAGGGACAGTGAATTGGCCCCCTGTTTAAAAAGTTTGAGGATGCCTGGATGGGGGTTTTTATCTAGCCCCGAATGGGGGAACCTTGTAGCATAATGACTTGCACAAAGTTTGCTTTCTGCCACCAACCTGCTTTATTCCTTCCTTTTATAAGTTGCTTGGTAAGCAGAGAAAGATGAGATGGCTTTAAGACAATAGTCCACCATCCCCTTAGGCTGCCAGCCCTTTCCCTCACCAATACTCACCTCTTGTGTCTGGTTCTCAGGTGGGGTAGTGAGCAGATGAATCTCTGTCTAGCAACACAAGTACTCAGGACACTAGCCCAATGCCTAAACGTCTTGGAGGCTCTTCTAGTAGACACTGTTGGTCCCATCCCATTCCCTTTATTTAACCAGCACACCAATCCCATCCCCAGCTGTCACAAGTGTTGGGCAGTATTAGCTCACAGGGATATTAGGGTATGAGCTAGTACACATAGGTTTTGAGAAAAATTTCTCCAAAGATTAGTCTAAAGGAAACAAAAGTTTATTTTACTTTTCCAGATGTAAAAGGGCCAGCAGAGAAGTAAAAGAGGGAGAGGGTGCTGGCCTAGAAAACCAGCTCTACAGGCTTTTTATTTAGGGGGTTAAGAAGAATTACGGCTGGCTGTAGCCAAATTGACAGGGTATTACGAATTGTTGTATCTACTTAGATAACAGAAGCAGTTGCCTTTCCTTTGGAGACACACTTACCTGCTTGATTGTGATCCTGTCCTTGATTCTGCTCACACCCCTGCTGTCTGCTCTTGTTCACTGGGAACCCCTCTAGGTTGTAAAAGGCCGATTCTAAAAGGCAGTTTTAGTCTGTAGGTCAAGAAATCATAAAAGGAAAGGAAAACTTGCGCTTTCTTTTCCTCTGCTAGGCTTCATTTAGATGTGGTGAAAACAGAACTCTGCTGTGTAAACAAAGCCCCATAGGGTGCCTGTTAACTGAGGTGGGGAGAGGGAGAGAGAACAGACACGGTACAGAGAGAGAACTCATTTTTCTGTTATTTTGCTAGCAAGATCCTTCCTTCAAGGGCTATACTTATCCAGGGAACTACCCTCACCTGGGCACTGCTCAGAGCTACCTGGGAGGTTATCCTCCTCAGGAACCAGTGACTGACTGACAGAGGGCACAAAAACCTGGCCCCCTCCTCAGTGGAGTCAACATTGTGGTACCGGTCACACTCCTGGTCTCCCTGGCAAGCTGAGATAGACTTCAACGGAAATCTCATTGTGCTTGGTTTCTCACTCTGAAGTATCTCACTTCCTTCATTTCTTTACAGCTTTCTTTTGAACCCCCATCCCCCACCCCAAATCAATCACTTGTATAAGAATCCCTGCTGCAGACTCTGAAATTAAGGAACCTGAACTTAAAACAGTCCTCCAAACATGACTATTACTTTGGGAGAATGAGGAGTAGGGGAGAATTCTGGAATGACTGACCAGCTTTAATTCTGAAATAACTCAATAAACACACTGAAATGACTGGATTTGTCTGGAGCTAATTGGATAGTGTTTTGAGACATCATGTGAAAGATAAAGACTAGGGTTGTGACTGCATAAATGATCTCGCGAGACACGGATTGACAGTCACGCTGCAAGAGGTGAGGCTAACTATAGGTGCAGGATAGCACTGAACACTTCTTGCAGAGCCCTTTTATTGAGAAGATACATAATAGGCAGAAAGATTACTAAGCAAAGACATGTAGGGGCTGTGTGCTCGGGGAAAAGATTACTAAGCAAAGACATGTAGGGGCTGTGTGCTAGGGGAAGTGATCTCATAGGTGCCAACAGAGTATGTACTCAAGGAAATGATCTTCAAAATACTAAATGCAATTTTTTCTCCACTAATCCTTTAAGGAACTGTCATAAAATGCTTAATGTTTAACAATAACCTTACTATTATAGTACTGAACTTTTCTCCTCCAGGATTACTGAGTGACTTGGTGGCTTGCCTTCCAAGTCACAAGAGATTTCCAGGCTTGCCAGGAGAAAGTCTTGTTCTCAGTAATTCCTCAGTAATTCAGATGAGTTATGATATTGGTGGCTGTTATAGTATGATGTTTAATCCTCTAGAGACTAGGTTTAGAGGCTGAGCATGATGGCTCATGCTGTAATCCCAGCACTCTGGGAAGCTGAATTGGGTGAATTGCTTGAGCTCAGGAGTTCAAGTCCAGCCTGAGCAAAAGCAAGACCCTATTTCTACTAAAAAAATAGAAAAACAGAGACAAGATGACTGCTTGAGCCCAAGAGTTGGAGGTTGCTGTGAGCTATGATGCTACAGCACGCTATTGAGGGCTATAAAGTGAGAATCTGTCTCTACAAAAAAAAAAAAAGGCCATGTGTGGTAGCCCACACCTGTAATCCTAGCACCCTGGTAGGCTAAGGCAGGTGGATTGATTGAGCTCAGGAGTTTGAGACCAGCCTGAGCAAGAGCAAGACATTCTCTATTAAAAACAGAAAAATTGTCTGAGCATGGTGGTGGGAGCCTGTAGTCACAGCTACTGCAGAGGCTAAGGTAAGAGTATCACTTAATCTCAGGATTTGGGGGTTGCTATGAGCTGTGATGTCATAGCACTCTAGCCCTGTAGCCAGAGAGACATAATAAGACTGTCTAAAAAAAAAAAAAGAAGAAGAAAAGAAAGAAAACTGAGTATATGAGCATATTTCTTTCCAAGAGGAGGAACTGTGTCACTGAAGAAATTACTTCAGCTGGTATCCAGGAGCAGGAATTGCAAAGGCTAGATTTAGAACACAAAGGAGGCAATTCACCGAACGAAGCCAGATTCCGAGTGCACATCTCCAGCTGGCTCACAAAGAAGATTGTAAATTCTTCTTTTCAGCTGCTCATGGCACTGGCTTCAGCTGTGGAAGGAATTTCCTGTTCTCAGAACTCTCACAGATCCCAGAGAGGTGCAGGGTTGAGTGCACAGTAGGGGTGCTCAGGGTTGCACTGTGGTAGAACTGGTTTGGTACAGTGCTTCCTGTAATTAATTGTAGGTGGTAGTGCTCTTGCTGTCTGCTCCAGACTGAAGCTTGTCAAGGTCAGCTCCAATGTCTCACGATTTCACACTCCACTATGAAGCTTTGCCCAGTGACCTGCTCATCAGTGAATTAACAGCTGTTTCTGGCATGAGACAGAATCAGTTAAAAGCCACTGCCACATAGCTCCAGAAGGTTGCTGAGAAGAGCCTCCTTCCTCCAATCAAAGGAAGGCTGCAGTGGTGTTCCCATTAGTTTATTAACCCCGAAGAAATTATCACAATGTCACAGTACAGAGTTTGGTCTAAGAAGTAAGTTTTAGGGGGGATGAGAAAAGCGATGGTACCAACAAGATCTGGCCAGCACAGAGCAAGCAAGGGCCCCAAGTGCCAAGGGAGGGCACAGCGGGAGCTGCCTCTGCCTCACTAGTGTGGCATTTTTGGCTCTTGATCCCTTGTGGTGTCAGAGTCATCATCTGGCATAGCTTATGAAGATGGATGAGAATTTTAGGAATTTTGGCAATGGCAACAGTGGGGAATGGGCAATTGACCTTTTATGAAATCTCTTTAGATACTGAAGAACTGACTGATATGGAATTCAAAATGGCCACTGAGCTCTAGGACAACCTTGCATATAAATGATGAAGATTTTAGCCTTTTGGGATAGAAATCTTTGTAAAATATAGGATATATTTTATGCCTTTTTCAAAGAAAGTATACCTAACATAACTAGTCTTTCTTTTGATTGCTCAAAGCCACCATTATCTGGGTAGACTGATGTATCTACCCTACACTGGATTGGCCTGCACTCTGCTATATTTACATGTGCACTTTTACATTTGTTTGTATGTTTCTTTAATTTTTTTTTTTTTTTTTTTTTTTTGAGTTAAGAGTCTCACTTTATCACCCTGGGTAAAGTGCCATGGTATCATAGCTGATAGCAACCTCTTGGGTTCAGGTGATCCTCTTGCCTCAGCCTCCCAAATAGCTGGGACTATAGGTGCCTGCCACAATGCCTGGCTATTTTTAGAGAGGGACCTCATTCTTGCTCAGGCTGGTCTCACACTCCTGAGCTCAGGCAATCCACCTGCCTCAGCCTCTCAGAGTGCTAGGATTACAGGTGTGAACCACCGTGTCCAGCTTGTTTGTTTACTTATTTTTTTTTAATTATCTTATAGTAATACTTTTTATTTTAATTAATTAATTAATTAATTTTTTTTTTTTTTTTTTTTTTTTTGCAGTTTTTGGCTGGGGCTGGTGCCTTACTCCATTCTGCTCATCCAGGGGTAGGGAACCTCTTCAAGTTGGAAGGCTATATTAATTTATTTTTATTTATTAACTTTTTCTTTTGAGTCAGAGTCTTACTTTGTCACCCTGCCTCAGCCTCCCAGAGTGTTAGGATTACAGGTGTGAGCCACTGCACCCTGCACAAAATTTCCTTCTGAAGAAGTGTTGAAAAAAAAAAAAATAGCTTTCTTTTTTTTTCAAAATGTTTGGATTTTTTTTGCCACATATTATATATAGTCTTGCAAAGAAATATTCATGTCATTTTGATTTGACATGGTATCACACAGAAATGCTGCTTTCCTCCAGAAATCTTCTTTCAATAATTTAAATTGTTGATTCTGTTCTTCATAAAATTTAACTATCTGTTCTTACAGAGATAAAATGTTGGCTGACACCTGTCTCTGACATAACTAACACACTTCAGAATGATACCATGCTGAACGCCTCGTCATGAAACTGAAAATGCCATATTGAATTTGCAAGAATATATTTAATACTACTTATAATCTGATGCAAAGTGTCACTTAAAATAGAGGCTTTAGTACAGAGATTTTGCTGATGCAAGATATAATGAGGAGAAATGAGAGCATCCAGATCTATTAATGCTTTTTTGTCTGCGCAATAAACCTTTCTTTCTTTCTTTTTTTTTTTTTGAGACAGAGCTCAAGCTCTGTCCAAGCCCAAGCCCAAGCTGTCGTCCTGGGTAGAGTGCTGTGGCATCACAGCTCACAGCAACCTCCAACTCTTGGGCTTAAGCGATTCTTTTGCCTCAGTCTCCCAAGTAACTGGGACCACAGGCACCAGCCACAATGCCCAGCTATTTTTTAGTTGCAACTGTTATTATTGTTTGGTGGGCCCAGGCCAGATTTGAACCCGCCAGCTCCCGTGTATGTGGCTGGTGCCTTAGCCACTTGAGCGACAGGCGCTGAGCCAACCTTTCATGTTTTTCCATCATGGAAGGTGCACCATCTGTACATACACTGACTAAATTGAACAAATTCAGTCCAACTTCACGACATCTATCTTGAAAGTTGTTAAAGGTATCTATTTCCCGTGTTCTGTTCAGGGAAGTACCCAATGTGAGTAGCAGAGAAGATCTTGTTATGACCTAAATGAAGTATTAATAACAAACCTGCACCAAGTCCAAGTCAGCAGTCTTATACCAGTTGATTCATCCAAGTGATTGAATAATATATACTATACTTTTATTTTGAAGTATTGCATGAAGTCAGAGGCAAATTCGTGATGTCAATCAGTCATGGTTCTCCTTGAAAGAGGCAGTTGTTTGAACTTCAGAATGTTATCACCGTCTAAGCATCCTACAACTTGGACAGCACATTCTTTCACAATGTCTGCATCACTGAGTGGCTTCCCTTTCCCCCGAGTATACAAGCTACTTTATAAGTTGTTTTAGTGGCATTATTTCCAGGTCTTATTGCTGCTTGAAAACATTGTCTTTGCTTTTGCTTTTTATCTTTTAATTATCTTTTTATTTTTTTATTTTTTTTTATAGTTTTGGCTGGGGCCAGGTTTGAACCTGCCACCCCCGCTATATGGGGCTGGTGCCCTACTCCTTGAGCCACAGGCACCGCTAATTAGCTTTTAATTACCTTTCATATCTCTTTCTCCAATTTAAAGTATTTGTGATCCTTATCAGTGTCATAATGCTGATGAGCATTGAATTTTTTTTTTTTTTTAAGAGACAGAGTCTAGCTTTGTTACCTGAAGGGGCACAGTCCCCTGCACCCTTGTAAGGTGAATCAGTCTCATTTGTGCTCCTTGAGGTACAAGGCCCTGAGAAGGAACATTTCCAATACTTGGGTTAGATGTGAGTTTTGGGGGATATTCTCCCCCAGCTCGCATAAGCAGCTTTGCTGAAAAATGCAGGCAGTCATGCCTTAAAGGAAAGAGTGTGCCGGAGAGCCCTTGCCAAGTCGTAGCTGGGATCAGATCATCTGCTTGGGGCAATGGACCATTGCACTTAATCCCCTACCTCTATTTTACACAATAACTTTCAGTTAGTCATATAGAGAAGTGGGCAAACAGAACAGACAATCCAGGCCTTTGTGGTTCATCTCCATTGTTGTTTATCTCCAAACAGGATATTCTTGGTTTAGAAAGGTGTATATGTACTTTGCTGTATTAAGGCTGATAAGGGATATCTGCCTTTTGTCTTCTTTATTCTTGGATTATTGTTATCGGATGAGTTTGGGTATATAAGAAAGTGAATAAAGACAAGTGATTGCTGTTGTGCCTGAGTGAGCACCAGCCATCCCTTTGAAAATCAATCATTTTGTCTGCAGTGCTGCCTCTGCGTCATCAACTAGAAGCCCAGTGGACAGCAACATTGCCCTTGGTATAGTGCCATGGCATCACAGCTCACAGCAACCTCCAGCTCTTGGGCTTAGGCGATTCTCTTGCCTCAGCCTCCCGTGTAGCTGGGACTACAGGTGCCCGCCACAACACCCAGCTATTTTTTTTGGTTGCAGTTTGGCTAGGGCTGGGTTTGAACCTGCCACTCTCAGTATATGGGGCCAGCGCCCTACACAAGAAGCTACAGGAGCCACCCTGAATTTCTTTACTGTCAATATGGCAGTATCACAAAGCAAGCAAATCATCTTATCTTTTGCAGAAACAAGATATTGTAATTCCCAAATTTCATTTAAAAATCTGCTTTCTTCCTTCAGTATTCTCCTGGTCTTCTTTAGCATGATGTGCTAAAGAAGCAGAAAGAATTAAATACTGTCAAGCTGTGCAACTATTCACGAATTCTACTTCAAACAGGAACACAGTGGACCATTGTTAAAGACTGTAACAGACTGATGTACTTGACTGCCATGAACTCTCACCCACCAGCTTCATATAGTTGTGGCATGAGGCAGGGAAAGTTAGAACTAAATCATGAGCATAGAACCTGTCAGTTTAACCTTTATGGCTTACTAATGTTCTAATTGTATAATCAATCTGGGAAGATTACTTTGTTGAAACTTATTTTATTCTTTGATATTTTAAATATCTTCATCTAAAAAAAAAACAAAAATATAAGAAATACACAAAAATGTATTAATAAAAACAAGAAGATTTGTTCTGTAAACTTTGGATTCAGTCAAAAGGCTGCACTTACGGACCTAGAAGGCCATATGTGGTCTTCAGGCCGCAGGTTCCACACCCCTGTGCTGGTCTGTCAGCATCACTTCCATGAGGCCTGATGTGCTTTCTCATCACAGATCTCTCTGGTTTTAAATCTTCTGAGGATTTAACCATGATCAGTAAAATCCAGAACAAGGATTGCCAACACCTGGCATGGAGAGTTAGTATTCTTCATTCTACACCCAATCCGTCACTACCCACTGCTCACTAAAACCCTGGATGTCCAGAATCTATCACAAAAAATGTTCCATGTTAACTCCTGCCAATTGATCAGAGTTGGTTTGGGAGCTGAGAGCTATCACGGGACAGTGCAGTCAGGTCCTGTAGGAAACAAATGGCACCTCAATCTGGGTAATTTAAAGAGAGTTAGAGACAGACTCTACCTACAAAGGCCGGGTTTTGTTTAAGGAAGCTGCACTCTGCTCTACCCTGGAATTAGGAAGCAGTCATTACTACCCCTCAGCCTGAAGGGTCAAAGAGAGGGAGCAGCTGCCAGAACCCAGGTCTAACTACTGCTGGGAGCAGACATCTGGGCAGGAGGTGGGGCTACTCCAGCGTCCTTAAGGTGTTTCTTATTGGCAAAATCCAAGTAGAATCCAGATGACAAGATAGATGCCTTTGGTACAGTTCACATGGAATTAGCCTCCAGGTCACATAGCAGAGAAGTGTGGAGAGGGGACTTAGGAGAAGAATGTGAATGTTCTTTTATCGGAAATGGCTCTTCCACTCTGGATTCCTTCATATAAGCAAAAACCGAGTGAAGATAGACTAAGGACCTACAACTAACAATGAAATAGGTCTGTATTGTGCACATGTGTCTGGTTTAGTATTCTCTGACCTTAGAGTCCCTTGCAATTATCCATGCTAGAGACATGAACGTTAAACCCCCAATTTTTTTTTTCTTGGAAATGCATTCTGGTTTAAAAACAAATGGTTGTTCTTTTTTCCTTTTTCTTTTTACTTAGGCTAATGATAAAAAATTAGGCTAGGATATAGTCATGCAGTGGTCAGGGAAGCGGCACAGGAGTAAGACAGGTCTCCAGACACACGTTAAACAGAAAGAAGAAACTTCATAAGCATGCACATTACTAGAAGTTGACTACATTTCAGATTTTAGCTTGTCTCATGTTTAATCTACAAACTGTCTACTTACTCTTTTAAGCAGAACCCTCTAGGAATGAGACATAAGACAAACACAGACCACACTCCCTGTGTGCGCAGCCATCTGACAATTCTTGTTTTCTTTCCATATATCCTGTTTTCCAAAAGAGATTTTTATTTGCAAATACTAAGAAAATAATTTATCATGGCCACTTTCTTTCACATTAATGAATTACCTTAAAGTTTGAGATTCCTGAGGGATGCTTACTGTTCTATGGAATTTTAATTTCATGGCAGTTTTAATGACAATAACAAGAACAAAGAAGCAGCTTATTAACTATTAAAAACTGAGGAGAAAAACGATTTTTTTATAAATGGCATCTTTAGGGCAGCGCCTGTGGCTCAAAGGAGTAGGGCGCCGGCCCCATATGCCGGAGGTGGCAGGTTCAAACCCAGCCCTGGCCAAAAACTGCAAAAAAAAAAAAAAAAAAAAAAAAAAAGGCATCTTTAGATTATGATTTCTCATCTTTTCTTTCTTCCTTTTTTTTTTTTTTTTTTTTAACATACCATCTTCAATCTAAAGTGAAAATTTGTAATGCAAAGTATTTTTGTTAGTTTTACTAAAGGCCCACACCAGAAATGTTTAACATTTTGAACCTAACTACATAACATTATAATTCCAACATAGTAGTTTTGATTATTAAAATCAAATTATTATATGGGAATTATCAAATCAATAATTTGATTATTAAAATCAAATTATTAGTATTAGTATATTAGCATGGGATTATTAGTATGGGATAATGGAGAAAGATTAAAACAAAAGGAGAAAAATCTACATATATCACAGTGTGGTTTTCATAATAACATTTGACTTATATTTGTATGACTCTTATATACTTATAAAGAATACCTATATAGCATTAATATACTTATATATGTGTATATATGTACATATTTTTTTTTATGTTTTTTTGAGACAGAGCCCCACTTTGTTGCCCTTGTTAGAGTACAATGGCATCTTAGCTCACAGCAACCTCAAGCTCTTGGACTCAAGTGATCCTCTTGCCTCAGCCTCCCAAGTAGCTGGGACTACAGGCACCACGCCACAACGTCCGGTTATTTTTTAGGGACTGGGTCTTGCTCTTGCTCTGGCTGGTCTCAAACTCCTGAGTTCAGGCAATCCACCCACCTCGGCCTCCCAGAGTGCTCAGATTACAGGCATGAGCCAACGAGTGTGCCCACCCTACTTACACATCATTTTTATATAGTTTCTTTTTTTATGTTTATAACATTCATATCTACTAGAAATTGTTTCATACATGGAACCTGGAAGAATTAACTTGTTTAACTTTGTAATAGGCAAGAAGAAAAAAAATTAACTTGGAAATAGATATATGCATAATAAAATGTTCATTTGGTGAGGTTTCTTAAAATGTTATTTTGTTGTTTTGCTTTGTTTTGTTGGCTTGGGAAAAGATATACTACAAACTTTAAGCTAAATGGACTGGGTTAGCTAAGGGACTTGTAATGGAAGGCTTTTGATTTGCTCTAAAACAAGGAACTAGCATTGGGATATGCTCCATGAGGGTAGACTCATGGAAGTGCTCCCTGCTTTCCAACACTTAAAATTGCTTTTAAATTCCATTTCCCCTACACTGTTTATATTACAACTTCACCAAAGTCAAGAATCTTCTGAGTTTGAACAATATCCACTTTTTTTTAAACTTCACTTTTCTTTTTCTTCTCTAAATGCATTAAGGAACTAACTTCTTGCCATATTTGCTGTAGATATATGGAGAAAAAGAAAATGTAGATTTTTTTTTTTTCTGATAATGGATCTGAACACTAGCTTTCTTTCAATTTTTTGGGCATAGAAATTACTGTCTTGTGTGGCACCTGTGGCTCAAGGAGTAGGGCGCTGGCCCCATATACTGGAGGTGGCAGGTTCAAACCTGGCCCCGGCCAAAAACTGGAAAAAAAAGAAAGAAATTACTGTCTTAACCAGAACAAAAACCATCATATAGTAAATCTTGGGGAAAGTACAAGAGAATAATTTGTGGTTTGAGAAAAAAAGACAAAAATATTGAAAGTTCAAGATTTGTTATAACTTCTAAAAACCAGAAAACCCCTTTGGTTCAACGCATCAGAAACACTGTAAAAACTGTTTGGAGGTTAGAAAAATGGAAAATGATGACAGATTATTTTTGGTGATTTTCTTGTATGTTTATTTTCAAAAAACCATGGAAAAACAGAACAGAGGATTGAAGCTGAAGTTACCAGGAAAGAGAAACTGAATACAGGCATTGTATCACATTTTGCTTTACTGTACTTTGTAGACATTGTGTTTTTCACAAACTGAAGGTTTGTGGCAACCCTGCATCGAGCACCTCTGTCAGTACCAGTTTTCTAACAGCATGTGTCACTTCATCTCTCTGTCTCACATTTTGGTATTTCTCACAATTTTTCAAACATTTTCATTCTTATTCTATCTGTTACAGTGCTCTGTGATCAGTGATCTTTGATGTTACTATTGTAATTGTTTTGAGGTGCCATAAATCAGGCCCATACAAGGCTGTGAACTTAATCTATAAATGTGTGTGTTCTGACTTCCCTACAAAATAACTGTTCCCCATCTCTTTGCCTCTCCTAAGACCTCCCTATTCCCTGAGACATAAATACAAAATTAGGCCAATAACTCTACAATGGTCTGTAAGTATTCAAGTGAAAGGAAGAGTTGCACAACTCTCATTTTAAATCAAAGCTAGAAATGATTAAGCTTAGTGAAAAAGGCATGTCAAAAGCCAAGATGGATTGAAAGCTAGGCCTCTTGCATCAAAGAGTTAGCCAAATTGTGAATGCAAAAGAAAAATTTTCTTGAAGGAAATTAATCGTGCTATTCTAGTAAACACAAAACTGATAGGAAAGCAAACAAGCTCAATTGCTGATATGCAGAAAGTCTGAATAGTCTGGATAGAAGATCTAACTAGCCACAGCATTCCCTTAAGGCTTCCAGGGCTGTCCAACATGGCCCACAGCTGGCTATGAATGCTTATCTAAGAGTTGTCTTGGGCCACACATTAAATACACAAACATTAATGAAAGTTCTATACATGATTTTTGAGATATGCTCCACCACAGATAAACATTCATAGCCAGCCAGAGGCTATGGGTGGACACCCCTGAAAGCAAAAACCTAATTAATCCCTTAGGCAAGGTCCCAACTCTATTCGATTCTGTGAAAGCTGAGAAAGGTGAGAAAGCTTCAGAAAAAAAAAAATGGAAGCTAATAGAGGTTGCTTCATGAGGTGTAAGAAAATAGGCCTTCTCCATAATAAAATAAGACGAAGCAGCAAGTGCTGATGGAGAAGTTAAGCAAGTTATCCAGAAGATCTAACTAAGATGACTGAGGAAAGTGGGAACACTAACCAACAGATTTTCTTTTCTTTTCTTTCTTTTTCTTTTTTTTTTTTTTTTGCAGTTTTTGTCCGGGGCCAGGTGTGAACCCGCCACCTCTGGTATATGGACCAGTGCCCTACTCCTTTGAGTCACAGGCACCGCTCCAACAAATTTTCAATGTAAATGAACCAGCCTTCTACCAGAAGAAGATGCCATTGAGGATTTTCCTCCTAAAGAGGACTTTCAAAGGACAGGCTGACTTTCTTGTTAGGGGCTAACCAGCTGCTGACTTTAAGTTCCAACTCAACTCCATTTTGTAAATTCCAGGGTGTGTAGAATTATGTTATATACAATTTGTAATCTAGAATTGGAACCATCAATTCTGGATGACAGCAAACCTGTGTCATGGTTTACTGAATAATGTGACAGCAAACCATTGACTGGTTTACTGAATATTTTAAGCCCATTGTTGAGACCTATTGCTTAGAAAAGAAGGTTCCTGGGGGCTGGGCGTGGTGGCTCACGCTTGTAATCCTAGCACTCTGGATGGCCCAGGCAGGAGGATTGGCTTAGCTCACAAGTTGGAGACCTGCCTGAGTCAGAGAGAGACCTTGTCTCTAAAAATAGCCGGGAGTTGTGTTGGGTGCCTATAGTCCCAGCTACTTGGGAGGCTGAGGCAAAAGAATCACTTGAGCCAAAGAGTTTGAGGTTGCTGTGAACTATGACGCTAAAGCACTCTACAGAGGGCAACAAAGTGAGACTCTGTCTCAATTAAGAAAAAAATTAAAAGAAGGTGCTTTTTTTTTTTTTTTTTTTTAGCGACAGAGTCTCAATTTGTTGCCCTTGGTAGCATGCGTGGCGGCACAACTCACAGCAACCTCCAGCTCTTGGGCTTAGGTGATTCTCTTGCCTCAGCCTCCTAAGTAGCTGGGACTACAGGCGCCTGCCACAACACCTGGCTATTTTTTTGTTGCAGTTTGGTCAAGGCCAGGTTCGAACCCTTGGTATATGGGGTCAGTGCCCAACCCACCGAGCCATAAACGTCGTCCAGAAAGTCATTTCTTGAGGTGGAATCTACTCCTGGTGAAGATGTTATGAACGTTGTTGAAATAACAAAAAAGGATTTAGAATATTACATCATTAACTTGACAAAGCAGCAGCAGGGTTTCAGAGGATTGCCTCCACTTTTTCAAAATGTAGGTAAAATGCCATCTAATAGCATGATATGCTATAGGCAAGTCTTTTGTAAAAGGCAGAATTAATCAATGCAGCAAACTTCATCATTGTCTTAATTTGAAACACAACCTCTAGGCTTAGCACCTGCAGCTCAGCAGTTATGGAGCCAGCCACATACACTGAGGCAGGCGGGTTCCAACCTGGCCTGAGCCTGCCAAACAACAAGGACAACTGCAACAACAACAACAAAAATAGCTGGGTGTTGTGGTGGGCACCTGTAGTCTCAGCTACTTGGGAGGATAAGGCAATAGAATCGCTTAAGCCCAAAGTTAAAGGTTGCTATGAGCTGTGACAGTACCTCACTCTACAGAGGACAACATAGTGAGACTATGTCTCAAAAAAAAAAAAAAAAATAGCTGGGTGATGTGATGGGCACCTGTAGTCCCAGCTACTCGGGAGGCTGAGGCATGAGAATCACCTAAGCCCAGGAGTTGGAGGTTGCTGTGAGCAATGATGTCACAGCACTCTACCGAGGGTGACAAAGTGAGACTCTGTCTCTACCAAAAAAAAAAAAAAAAAAACTCTAGTAATCACCACCACCCTGATCAGTCAGTCAGGAGCCATCAACATCTGAGACAAGATTCGTCACCAGCAAAAAGATTTTGACTTCCTAGAGCTCAGATCTGCATTTTTTATCAGTAATTTTAAATTAAGGCATGCACATTGTTTTTTAGAGATAGTGCTACTACACACTTAATAGACTACCTTATAGGGTAAACATAACTTTTATATGCACCGAGAAATCAAAAAGTTCACATGACTTACTTTATTATGATGTTTTCTCTATTGGGATCTAGAACTGAGTCTGCAGTACTTCTGAGGTATGTCTGCAGTATTATGGGATAATTTGGTGGTGTAATACGATGTCATTTAAAAATTTATCATCCCAGTATCAAATTTTGGATGAAAGAATCTCAATGGAATTATTAACACTGCCACTTCTTTCCCAATAGACATCAGTGATTGCACCCACCTATCGTCAGTCCAAATTCCTTTTCTCTGTGTGTGAATTCACGAGAACGTTTTCCTCTGAGTCAGACATTGGAGCAAGCTGTCCAGCACATTTCCACAGAAACATTTATCAAGTGCATTGTTTAGATCTATTACATATGGTCCCATTAAACATTTAATCAGGCTCTTACTGTATTTGGTAAATGTGTAAACATGAAATCCTGTGTAATGCTTTCCTCTGAACTGTAGTTTGATAATTCAAAAGTACTTCTAGTAATTAGACACTTAAGTAAGCACCAGGTTCCAGAATTTTAAAAATGAAAGGATGGAATACAGGATTAAATCATTAATCTAAAATACTAAGAAAACTAGGCCAACCAGAGACTCATTTTCCATACCAGGGCCTATAGGAATTTCTAATATGTTGGAAACACAAGAAACTGTTATGCCCATGAGTCTCTCAAAGACCACACCACCAGACAAACCGAATTAAAGAAGAGTCCTTATATTGAAGAGCCCCCCACCCCACTCCAGTCATTGCTTCAGTGTCCCAACATGGGGTTTCTGAGAGCAGCCCCGAGGTGTTTGAGGCTCTGGCTTTTATAAGGCAAAGTTTTTCCCGGGGATGGGGGTGGGAGGCAAGCAAGCATAGTTACAGAAGAAAATAGCAAAATCACAAGGGTAGGGCGGTTAGTTTACACAATGCTATAATCAGGAGAGCAATTAGCACTTTTTCATTAACAAAGCAGGTACAATCTACAATGTGCTAAGGAAATGTATGGTGGGGGACTTAAACAGGTGAGGGGTTGCATTCACAGTTATACAATGGGAGGGCAAACAAGAGGAACCAGTTTTGAAGGTAATGAAATGTAACAGAAAGAGAGTGAACAGTGAAGTGAAGTCAAACTTGCTCTTTTAACATTTCCATATCATATACAGATGGTATGAAGACCACTTTAACATCTCTTTCACCCTAACAATTCCTACTTATTCTCAGGAGCAAGAGTCACACAGTGACTCACGGACAAGTATATTTTATCTTAGTCGTGTGGATATGTAAATTATATTTCTTTTTCTCTTTTTTAAAGTCAGAATTAAATGAACTTGAGAACAAAGGAACTATTCTGAAGATAAACAAAGCAAAAAGTTGGTTTATTGAAAAGATAAATAAAATCTAGATACTAGACCCACAAAAGTGAAGTCTCTAATAACCTCAATCAGAAATAAACAAAAAAGGGAAATAACAACAATTAGCTAGCACAGAGATATAAAAGAGCATAACTGATTGTTACAAAAATCTCTATGCCCAGAAATTTAAAAATGGGAAAGAAATAGACTAATGTCTGGAATCACACCATCTCCCTAGACTTAATCAGAAAGAATTAGAACTCTCGGTCAGACAAATATCAAGCACTAAAATTGAAAAAAAGGGTCCTACAACAACAAAACAGTCCTGGACTAGACTGTTTTACAGAAGAACTCTACCAAACCTTCAAAGAAGAGCTCATATTATATTGCAGAAATTATTCCAAAACATTGAGAAGGAAGGAATCCTCCCCAACTCCTGTGAAACAACTATCACCCTGATACTGTTGTAGGAAGACCAGGCCCTAGGGAGAGAAAGAGCATCTAAACACCATGTTTATAAGAGGAAGGGCCTTATTCAATAAGGCCGGAAGCTTACTCATAGAAGAATTCCAAATGGCCGTGCTCCCCAACTGCCACTGTCTTTCTCTTTAAAGTTTTAGTCAAAAAGTTCCAACCCATAGGTACCCTTCTCACTGGCCAGTTTGAATCAAGCCAGAGATGCTATTCCAGCTCCCATAGAATTACAGGATTTCACACAAGTGGAAATTTCCAAGTTCCAGGAAGTTAAGTTTACAAATTCCCAGGAGCTAAGCAACCATGGAGAGGATCCTACAGGTGTATCCTTGTGGTCTCCTTGAGAAGACCTGTTCTCCTGGACCTCACCCTTCTGGGGTATCCTCTCTCAAGACAAACATGTAAATAAAAGATCTACTGAAAAAAGTAGAAAAAAATTTTTCTCTTTTATGTTATGTAATGTTGCCCATTAACTATACTAAATAATAAGCTGTAGAATATTACATTGTTATAACATGTCTGGGCAAGTTTGGGAGACTGGACTTGTTCCAAGACAATTCCCCATGGACTCCTGACAATTTCAATGGCAGGTGGGGAGGATGGGAATTGTCAATCCTCTGTACAAACTGTAGAACTTTGAGTTCACAGCTGGAATTCCCCCCCCCCCACAGACACACATACATAGAAGTTGCTATTACACTGACATTTACTATGTCTTTTCACTATATTCTCACTGTATGAACACAATAGAAATTATTATATATAAATAAACCTGACCAAGTCAGTAATAGGTAGAGTTTATTATTTCTAACAGAGATCTATGTTCTTTCTTTTCTTTTTCTTTCTTTTTTTTTTGCAGTTTTTGACCGGGGCTGGGTTTGAACCTGCCATCTCCGGTATATGGGGCTGGCGCCCTATTCCTTTGAGCCATAGGCATGGCCCTTTCTTTTCTTTTTTGTAGAGACAGGGTCTCACTCTATAGCCCAGACTGGAGGGCAGTGGCACCCTCATTCATAGTGCTACGGGAATTTCTTTCTTTAGTACAGCGGTTCTCAACCTGTGGGTCATGCCCTACAGGAACTGTATTAAAAGGCCGAGGCATTAGGAAAGTTGAAAACCACTGCTTTAGAAGGTCCTGGGTCTCAGGGATTCAAAGAATGAACCCACTGGACTGCAGATCGTGGTAAGATAGAATTTCATTAGACAGAAAGGAATACAGAAGGAGTAAAAAGTACAAAAGTTTCTGGCAAAGGGGAAGACCCAAGTCAAAAGTCTCTCACATGGGTCATTTTTCTAGGAGTATATATATAATATATTTTGGCCAGGACTTGGTAGGTGGAAAAACACCTTTTCAAAGTTAATAAGTGTATTAACAAATGAATGAATACAGTCCCTCCACTGGGGCAAGGTTACTAGGTCTTTGCAGCTCTTGTTTCAGTAAAGGAAATAGGGTGTGTTCATGATCTTGCTAGAACCCAGAGGGTGTGGCCTGGAAAGGGCAGTCTGTTTGTGCCTAGAGATGGGGGTCTGATTTCAGAGCTCACCTGAGCCTAGAGAATGGGAGTCCTTGTCCAGCCCTGAATGGGGGAATCCCTGTATCGATAGCTCACTGTAACAACCACTTCAAACTCCTGGGCTCAATCCATCCTCTTGGGCTCAGCCTCCCAAGTAGCTGAGACTACAGCTACCCACCACAATGCCTGCCTAGTTTTTCTATTTTTAGTAGAGATGGAACTCTGTCTTGCTTAGGCTGGTTTTGAACTCCTGAGCTCAAGCAATCCACCCTCCTTGGCCTTCCAGAGTGCTAGGATTACAGGGGTGAGCCACCGCAGCAGCTGGTCTCTCACTGTACCTTTTAACTCCTGGGTTCAAGTGATTCTCCCACCTCAGCCTCTTAAGTAGCTGGGACCACATACACATTACATTATAATAATATAATAATTATATTATAGTGATACAGTCTTCCCCCATTCAAGGTTGGACAAGGGACCCCAGTTTTCCTAGGCCTGGCAATTTTATGAAGGGAACACCCTGACATTTTGCCCAAGTGGAAGGGACTGTATCCATCCATTTATTTGTTAACACATTCATTAACTTTGAAAAAGTGTTTTCCACCTACCAACTTCTGGCCAAACGTAATTCTCAAGACTATATATACCCCTAGACAAAGGACTAGGGAGACTTCCAACTTTGGTCTTTCCCTCTGCCAGAAACTCTGGTGCTATTTTACTCATTCTGTATTCCTTTCTGTTTAACAAATTTTGTCTTACTGCTGATCTGTGGTCCGTGGGTTCATTCTTCAAATCTCTGAGACCAAGGACCTACTGATGAAAGAAATTCTGGTAACAATGGTATAGGAAGTATACGTGGAGCGATGTTATTTATAGCATCGCTTTCAATATGGAACATCTCTGAAATCTGAGGGTATGGAAGCATCGCAATTGCTATCATAAGTTGTACCTCCATAAATTTGCCATGTACATGGTGTTATTTATATAAGAAAGATATAAAACAGTTGATGGGGCTTAGTACACACTGCCCTGAAATATGGTACCTTGGCATTTGAGGAAACAGCAAAGGAAGGGAGGTTGCCTCACCATCTCCTGTCCCTTCTCCTCTAAGCAGCCCATAACACCAAGGTGACCTTCCTCTGTACGAGGTCATAAGACCCTCGGGTGAGAGGCACCAGCCTATACCTGTAGGAAAGAAACATCCTTGTCTCTGAAGACTCAGGAAAAGGGGCGTTGTTAAGTTTCCCCCAGGGTATTACCACTGGGTCACACTTCCTTTCATCCAGTTTGTCCTTTGGCATGACTGTGCACTCTTCATTAAACCTAAACATAAAAATACGTGGGTTCTCCTGTTTCATAGGGTCTTCATTTCCTTGTGAATGCTCCTGTGTCATGTAAAACTTCTATTAAATCAGTTAGTATGTTTATTTCTTGTTAATCTGTCTTTCATTATAGGGGTATCAGCCATGAACCTAAGATAGGAAAGAAAAGATATATATTTTTCCCCTACTTGGTAATCCTAGCAGAGTCATGCCACACGACAACTGGACAAAAGGAAGTATGATCAATGTAACGTCCAGGCTGGAGTTTTGATGCTGATATGGTGGCTGAAAGAGTGGCAGTAAGTTAAACTACATATGTAGATGTAGGACCCAGAACCTAGTGCTTTATGTGTTGAAGGGACTGATATGCAGGAATCCTGGTCCCACCATGTTTTAAAAGAGTGCCAAAGGCAGCAGAGTATGTATTTTTTTTTTTTTTGAGACAGAGTCTCACCCTGTCGCCCTTAGTACAGTACGGTGATGTCACAGCTCACAGCAACCTCCAACTCTTGGGCTTAGGTGATTCTCTTGCTTCAGCCTCCTGAGTAGGTGGGACTACAGATGCCTGCCATAACGCCCAGCTGGGTTTTTTTTGTTGTTGTTGTTGTTATTGTTGTCATTGTTGGTTAGCTGGCCCAGGTGGGTTCAAACCCACCAGCCCCGGTGCATGTAGCTGGCACCCTAACCACTGAGCTACAGGCGCTGAGCCAATAATTTTTTTCTATAATAATGGGATTATTGGCTCCATGCCTGTGGCTCAAGGGGCTAAGGCTACAGCCACATACACCTGGGCTGGTGGGTTCGAATTCAGTCCCGGCCCACCCAACAACAGTGACAGCTGCAACCAAAAAACAGCCGGGTGTTGTGGAGGGTGCCTGTAGTTCCAGCTACTTAGGAGGTGGAGCAAGAGAATCGCTTGAGCCTATGAGTTGGAGGTTGCTGTGAGCTGTGATGCTACTATACTCTACCCAGTGCAACAGCTTGAGGGTCTGTCTCAAAAAAAAAAAAAATAAATAAATAAATAATGGTATTATTGATAAGCTTTAATAGTCAGTCAAGGAATTTTGTCCTACTAGGAAAGTATAAGAAGCTAAACCAGGACACATGTTGCTTTATGGAGGTGTGTCTAGGGATTGTCTGCAGATGCTTGGTCCGAGATTCCTTTTTTTTTTTCTTTTTTTTTTCAGTTTTTGGCCAGGGGCCAAGTTTGAACCCACAACCTCTGGTATATGAGGCCGGTGCTATACCCCTTTGAGCCACAGGCACTGTCCCCTCCCCCCCTTTTTTTAGATAGAGTCTCACTTTGTTACTCATTACTCTTGGTAGAGTGCTGTAGTGTCATAGCTCACAGCAACCTTAAACTCTTGGGCTAAGTAATCCTCTTGCCTCAGCCTCCCAAGTAGCTGGGACTACAGATGCCTGCCATGACACCCGGCTATTTTTTAGAGATGGGGTCTCACTTCGCTCAGGCTAGTCTCAAACCCGTGAGCTCAGGCAATCTACCTGCCTCAGCCTCCCAGAATGCTGGGAATACAGGCATGAGACAACGTGCCCAGCCAGCTGAGATTCTTTAAACATTATTGTGGTAGATTGCATTATTGACTTCAATTCTTTTTTTTTTTTTTTTTTTTGAGACAGAATCTCACTTTGTCATCCTCAGTAGAGTGCTATGGTGCTGTAGCTCATAGCAACCTCAAACTCTTGAGCTCATTTGATCCTCTTGCCTCAGTTTTTCATTTTTAGTAGAGATGGGTCTCAGTCTTGCTCAGGCTGATCCCAAACTCCTGAGCTCAAGCAATCCACCCACCTCAGCCTCCCAGAGTGCTAGAATTAAAGGCATGAGCCACCATGCCTGGCCTTGACTTCAATTCTTTATCTCTTTTGGTAACTTGGACCTTTCTCTGTGACCTGGTAGGGAGTTCCTCCTATGAAAGGTAAAGTGGGCCATTCCATTGGCTTAAGTGAAGTGACACTGTGCTGGTTCTGAATGTAGACTGTAAGAAAATCTATATATTTTTGCATCTTCTCACCATGAGAAGAACTTCTCTTGGTTACTTGCTGCCCCTTTAGTCAGTCTCAATGTAAATATACATTGAACAGAGCTGTTCCAACCTGTGTATAGCTTTACAACATGAAGCAGAGCCAAACAGGTGCCATAGACCAAGGAAGTATTGTCCTAGCCACTTCACAGACCCATGAACAAAATAAATGCTTTTGTTTATTGGCACTGAGATTTTCTGTGGTTATTTGTTACACAGCAATGGCTAACTACTGCAATTGTTGTAGGTCAGTTTTCATCAAATGGATAAATAGACAATAGACATTCCAAAGTTTTACCTCATTTTGACCTTAAAAATATATTAAGAAAGTACCCAATATGTCTCTATTTTTGTGCCAGTACCATGCTGTCTTGACCACTAGACACTTGGAATAGAATAGAAAACCAAGAAATGAAACTAACATCCTACAATCACCTAATCTTCGATAAACCAAACAAGAACATACCTTGGGGGAAAGACTCCCTATTCAACAAATGGTGTTGGGAGAACTGGATATCTATATGTAAAAGACTGAAACTGGACCCACACCTTTCCCCACTCACAAAAATTGATTCAAGATGGATAAAGGACTTAAATTTAAGGCATGAAACAATAAGAATCCTCAAAGAAAGCATAGGAAAAACACTGGAAGATATTGGCCTGGGGAAAGACTTCATGAAGAAGACCACCATGGCAATTGCAACAACAATAAAAATAAACAAATGGGACTTCATTAAACTGAAAAGCTTCTGTACAGCTAAGGAGACAACAACCAAAACAAAGAGACAACCTACACAATGGGAAAGGATATTCGCATATTTTGAATCAGACAAAAGCTTGATAACTAGGATCTATAGAGAACTCAAATTAATCCACATGAAAAAAGTCAACAATCCCATATATCAATGGGCAAGAGACATGAATAGAACCTTCTCTAAAGAAGACAGATGAATGGCTAAAAACATATGAAAAAATGTTCATCATCCCTATCTATTAGACAAATGCAAATCAAAACCACCCTGAGATACCATCTAACCCCAGTGAGAATGACCCACATCACAAAATTGGAAAACTACAGATGCTGGCACGGATGTGGAGAGAAAGGAACACTTTTACACTGCTGGTGGGACTGCAATCTAGTACAACCTTTCTGGAAGGAAGTATGGAGAAACCTCAAAGCACTCAAGCTAGACCTCCCATTTGATCCTGCAATCCCATTACTGGGCACTACCCAGAAGGAAAAAAAATCCTTTTATCATAAGGACACTTGTATTAGACTGTTTATTGCAGCTCACTTTACAATCACCAAAATGTGGAAACAGCCTAAATGCCCACCAACCCAGGAATGGATTAACAAGCTGTGGTATATGTACACCATGGAATACTATTCAGCTATTTTTTAAAAAGGAGACTTTACATCCTTTGTATTAACCTGGATGGAAGTGGAAGACATTATTCTTAGTAAAGCATCACAGGAATGGAGAAGCATGAATCCTATGTACTCAATTTTGATATGAGGACAACTATTGACAATTAAGGTTATGGTTGGGATGGGGGAAGGGGA